>MVGT01003046.1:49907-64204 GCA_002174775.1 Macleaya cordata
TATCAGATTCTGGACCGACAATTGGTTGGGTAGCGCCCCTCTCAAATCCAGATTCCCTACAATATACTCCATATCCTCAGCAAAATTGGCGACAATTCAGGAAATGAGGGTGGAAGACAATGGAAGTTCGGGATGGGACTTTCAATTCAGACGGAATATCAATGACTGGGAGCTTGACGAACTATCAAACCTGTTGGAAGAATTGGAACCAGTGAGGCTGTGTACAGAGATAGGAGATCAGGTGATCTGGAAAACAGGGACAGATGGAATGTTTTCAGTATCCTCCTTCTATGAGCTATTACTAGGAGTACGGCAAAGTAACAACCCAGTATACATGACCATTTGGAAAGCCCCAATACCATACAGGGTGAGCTTCTTCACTTGGGAGGCAAGTCTACATAAAATCCATACACAAGATAGACTCCAAAGGTGCGGAATAACGACTGTAAATAGGTGTCCAATGTGCAAGGCAGATCTGGAGTCAGCACACCACTTACTCTTCACGTGCAACTTTGCCTCAGAAGTGTGGGCACATTTTTTGGGACTGTTTAAGGTGTCTTGGACCTTCCCGGCATCAGTGGAAACGTGCATATTATCATGGGAGTGCCCAAGTAAAAGTCCGAAACAAAAGCTGCTATGGCAAGTGTCCCTTTTTGCGATTATATGGCGCATTTGGAAAGAGAGAAATAACAGAATATTCGGTGGGTTAGAGGAGATGGTAGATAAATTTATAGTTAACACAAAAATTCTAATCTACATGTGGGTCTCTCATTCAAAGTTTTTTGAGGGCAATAGGTGCCATGACTTTATCTTCTTTTGGGATTCCCTTCTTAGGTGAGAATATACGATCAACAAGGGGAGCCTTTTGATACTACTAGCTGATTGGCGATATATAGGCTTATAGCAGATGATACTTACGTAATTAAATATTATGATGTACATTCTTTTGCCAGTTCGGCTTTATTTATAAACGAGGTATTGACCCGTGCCGGAGATATATAGGCTTATAGCAGATGATACTTACGTAATTAAATATTATGATGTACATTCTTTTGCCAGTTCGGCTTTATTTATAAACTAGGTATATCCCCGTGCCTCCGGCACGGGTCAATACCTCGTAAAGAGATGATGTGTATGACATATAACCTCTTTAACCCCAGAAGAGATGATTTTGATTAGATATGTAGAATTTACCATCATTTAAATCTAAAATTCTGTTTGCTTAGAATTCGAATCGCCATCCGTCAAGCGCAATAAAATTCGTTTAACACATTTGTTCTTCGCAAGTATAATTAAAGTTCACATTTGTGTCAAACAAATGTCTAAATTTTTGTCCCCTAATTTCTTTGTTTCGCGTATTCATCGTGCATAAGTATAAATGATCCTATATGTTCAATACCCAGGTGGATGATCGATGTGAAAAACTACAACTTAACTGCCTCTAACCATATGACCATGAGGGCTATTTTGCTTAAGTTTCCCTTGTGACCCTATCTTTTTTTACTGCCGCTACCCAGTAGCATCTCGGTTTTGAGATTTTCAAATTTCAAAATTTCAAAAGAAAGAAGATAGTAGACCTTGACATATTTTTTATTCAAAGCATGAATAGTCTGTGTTGCTGCAAAAAAATTAAACATCTACATTTGGAGTAAATGAATCATGTCCAAAGGATCCCATTACATGAAACTTCCATTAGTTACTCCATAGGCTTAAAAGAAGGAAACAACACACAATTAGACTGTTTTTTGTTCATCTTTTCTAAGGATTGAACATATATGAAACTTCCATCAATTACTTCGATACAACCATAAACAAATTTATAAAACAGATGTGTTAGAGTAGATATAAAGCTGACTAAAAAGCTGCTTAATTGTTTTAACCCCTATAAAGACAACAAAAATTAACCCAATTAGTACAACAAAAGCAAATTAGAGTTCAAGAGTCACCCTGAAGAGAAAGAGAGAGAGAGAGAGAGATTAGAAATTAACAAAAATCCGGTAAAGGCCACATTTCTAAGACCACTGTATCATCTCACAAATTCTTGATAGCTGATTGGTTCAAAATATCAACTTTTTTATGTTGTTTTACACAAACCCATCTGACTTGTCGATCTACACGTATATACTTTTGCACTACCAAATTTGTTTATCTAATTAAGAGAGAGATCACAATAACCACATGTTTTCAACAATGGAGTAGAAGTGGATTATCAACATGTCTTCAACTTAAAAAGTAAGATTCCCACATCCTCAATAATGTCAACGTATCAAAAAAACTACAATTCCAAGTTGGTTTGTACACAGGTGTTGTGTATCTACACCAAGATGAAGTTGGAGCTTATCTTTTGTGAAGATTACCTTCTAAATAGTCCCCTTGAGCAAAGAGATAGCGCTGCAAAACCAAATGAAATAGTGTAGATAAAGAGTGAGAGATGTAGCAAAAAAAAAATTGATAGACAACATTAGATAGAGAGTGTAGCAAAAAAAGAAATGTAAAACCTAAAACATAAAAAATAGAAACTCTAAAATAAAAATGCCTAAACCCCAAAAATAAATAAATTAGTGTAAACGGAAAGGGGAAAATAAAATTTAACTCCTAACCCCAAATAAAAAGAATAAACCCTAAAAGTGTTTTCTCTGAAACAGGGAAAAAAAGAAGATAAAATAAGTTCTTTTCCTTAATATTTGAAGTAGCATAAGAACAATAGAAAGTGCAGATAGAGTGTACAAAAATAAATGTAAACCACTTAAAATCAGGAACAGAAACTCCTAAACCTAAATCGAACAAAAGAAGAAAAAAAATTAACCCCAAACAACAAACATAACAAATTAACCCCTAGCCCTAAACAAAAGAGAGAGTGTAATGAGCAAAAAATGTGAACCCCCTAAAATGTACATACTTTTTCTATTTATAATGAAAATAGAAACACCCAAAAGGAACGTGGATAAGGTAGAAGAGAGGAGGAAGGTAGAGAATTTCTACTTACAGATCTGCTGGAGTTCGAGTTTGATGAAGCAATCTACTGGGGCTCATAATTTGTAAGAAAGAAGGCACAAAAAATTCTGCAGATTAAACCCTGAAAAAAAAACACAAAACCCTACAAAAGCAAGTCATTACCCAAATCATATCCGGACCTTAAAATCTACTCAAACCCCCAATAAATTAAACCTAGACCCTAACAAAAATACTCTAAAATCTACTTCAATGAAAGACTTATAGTGATAGAGTCAACTTACAGTTTTCAATTGAGTTGGAGCTTCCTTGGAAATTGAACACTGGTTCCCCTACAAAATCGAGGGATGAGAGTGAAAATAAATCTAGATCTGTAAAAAAAAAACACCTTCGATTTGAATCCCTTAAAGGAGAAAAAAAATAACTAACAAAAAACCAAGATCAAAACTTATGTTTGCTGTTTAAAAATCAGAAAATTGTAAGCCCTAAAAGATTAAAAAAAAAAACACTAACAGAAAACCAATAAACCCCCAAATAAAAAACCCAGATCAGAGGAAAGAAAACAAGAAGAAGAATATAGCAACTTACAATGAAAATAACCCAGATCAGAAAATGGTTTGAATAAGGGAAGAGGTTGGTTCTATCCTTAACTGGTTCAGTATCTTCACCTAAATGATGAAGCCATAAACCACAAAACATTGCAGATTAAAGCGTTAAAAAAGTAATGGATTGAAAACTAATTGAGCCATTAAAAATTAAATCTGTAAACTAAATTGCAGAGAGCCCTAAAAAATGATGAAAAATTGCACAAAAAATGATGAATCCTACAGAAATATAAAATGATGCAGATTAAACCCAAAATACCTATTTTTATCAAAAAACAAAAAACAAACCAAATATATATACTAAAAACATAAGTACCAAAAAATACTCAACCAAAAAACCTAGATCAGAAAAGGAAAAAAAATAAAAATAAAGAATCCATAACATAAAAAAACAGAAAATTACCGTAGAGGTTGCGGTCGATCGTCGGAGTGGAGAAGGTCAGTGGAGGCTAGTCGATCGAGGAACCCCATGTTCGATGGGAAAAAAAACTTGGATCAGTAAAAAAACAAAAAAGTAAAACTTAGATCAGTAAGAAAAAAAAAACCTAGATCTAGAAGAAAGAAGAAGGAAGAAAGAAAAAAGAAAGAAAGGAGAAGAGAGAAACTTACAGTAGAGGAGGTGATCGATCGTCGGAGTGGAGAAGATCGGTGGAGTCGTCGTTTTCCGATTGATCAGTAAACCCAGATCTGTAAACCTTCGGTTGAAATGTTGAAATAAGAAAGAAGAAAGGAAGAAAGAAGAAGAGAGAGGAAGATAGGTTCAGAAATCTGACCTGGTGGTGGGTTAGATCGCCGAGCTCGGCCCTGCGATGGAGAGCGGATAGGGAAATAGGGAGAAACAGAAAGATAGATTAGCTCACTTCAGCCTGCGCAAAATTCGGGGCAACTCAATCCATTGGATGGTTTTTGTTGTGAAAGAACCTCAGCCGTTGATGACAAACATAAACCCAACACTTCCCTCCCTTAGTATATAGATTTGAATTCTCTTCAAAAAAAAAAAGGTGTTGGACACGGTCAGTTGGAAAAAAGCCAAAACGTGGACACGGCTGCACACAAACTTATATTCTTGTCCCAGTTATTATGTGTTTTATATACAATTATTAGTTATAATTTGTACTTTTTAGATCTAACATTGTTACATAATACACACAAGACATTAACCTAGAACGATATATTATGTTCTAACACGATTATGTGCAAGTCCACACAAGATATACACACAATAACTAATATTATTATGTGCAAGTACCCGCTAAAGTGTGTACAAGTGTTGGACACGAGTGTCGCTGTTGACACGCTAAAAATCCAGAAAAGTGAAGTGTCCTTGTTACATAGGTGATACCCGGGTACTTCAAAATTGGTGCTATATCTGTTTCAGACAATTTCAGATTTAGGAGTAGACTGTTGTATGTGTGGCCTGTCGGCTCTATATCCCAACACAAATAGGTAATTTAGGCTGGCCTTGGTGATTTAGCAATTATAAGGCTCAACAAACCTTGTTCCTTTTTTACATCTATTAACATTTGGCAAAATAAATGAATAACATGACAATTAAAATACAAATAATTTTCAATACGTATAAGCAAACAAATTTGCTCATAATGAAGGTGATCAAGCGACAATCTAATATTTATACAACTGATTAAAAACTACATATATTCTACAATTAGATTTCATTTGTTTCCAATGAATCTGTTGTTGCTCAACATGTTACATATTCTATCTTTTCCCACCCTTGTTTGGGAGCCATCAAATGTTGGTCCTTTGGTCTTCTGGTGTCCTCACTCGTTTAGGGAGCGTTAGGGAGCCATAAATGCACCTTGACAGAAATGATTAGGAAATAAAAAAAAAAAAATAGTATTGAAAAGGGGAGTGATAAAATCATATTCATAAGGGATTAGGGAAACCTCCCCTAGCCACACACAAAATCAAAACAGATGGATTCAATTTGGGGCATAGGGAACAATGGTCGACTAAGGTAGGGGTTTCATGGTATTATAAGGGTTAAGGAGTCTAGTTGGGTTATTGGAACTAAAGAACTAAGATTTTCTATTCTTCCCTTTTATCTATGCATAGTCCGTTTTCTATACGTTCTCTTTGACTTGTCATTGAAGGTTTTACATATCTAGGACATGTTTTTTGAAAATTGATAAGCATAGCAGAAGAAAATGAAAACTAAAAGAAGTTTCTCAGGCTCTGCATTTTGAAACTTTCTTTAAAAGTTCTCTTTGTTGGAAAGGGAAAAAAAGAAATAAATGAAAGAATTTTGGATTTTTCCACGTTCAACTACTTCTTTCTCAAGAATTGGATTGAATGAAGTAACTGTATACAATACAACTCCCAGATCCTTACACGCATATTTTCGACATTCAATTTCTTTCAATTTATAACTTATCTCTTAGTCATATCAGTATATCACCATTGCCTTACACTATTGTGGTCAACCATATGGATCCTACTTTATTTGATTATGTGATGCAAGAGAAGACATTGTAGTTGGGTCCTTGGATGGCCACTGCTTGAGTAAACTCACTCTGGTGATTTTTTTTGCTGGTTTTCCTATTTATTTGTCAGTTGTTGGTTTTTAGCTGCAAACAAAAATGGATGCTTAAATGTTTTGGTTATAGATAATATATATAATATATAATAATAGGATAGGTTATCCTGCGAAGCTTATTCTACCAAGTTGTTGCCTATAGTTTTGGACCATTGGATCTGGACAGTGAATAAGTGCGATGATGTGGCATTTAACATATGCATTTCGCTTGCATTTAGGGGAAATTTCACAGGAATCGAAGTGGAGAGTGATAGGTTAAACGAGTCTAGTGCAGCACGTGTAAAGGCTCTGCAGACCATTAATTGCAATGATTGCAGCAATCTATTTATTAACCTACTGCTCTCTTCTTCTCCTTTCCATCTTCTCTTTTCTTCTTCCTGTAACATGTCGCAGTTCACCTGTGTACATCATCGTCCATTCCTCGCCTCCTTTGTGAAAGATTTGAGAAACTCGAATTAACAGCTTCTAGGGTTTTAGAGCAACAGAGGCAGAGAGACTCGTGAAAGAGATCTAAGAGTCCATGGCAACTCTGAAGGGATTCCTTAAACTAGGCTGTTGATGGTGAGCCACCATCAACTCCTTCAGTAACCTAACTTCCTCTCCCTTAAGCATTCAACATCACCGATTGATTTTATCATTAGTACCTCCTTCTCTCTATACTAGATTTCAAATCACATCAACCCTAACCTCTTTTCCCTCGCCTGCAAATTAGATTTGAGATTTTGTTTTTGTTTGTTTGTTTGTTTTTTTCTTCATAAAATAGCAACCCTAAATTGCCCGCATAACATCGATTTTTGGCGGAATGTTTTACAGATTCTCTCTTTCTCTCTCTGTCTTTCCAAACCAGATCGTCCCTCTTTCCCACCGTTTGTTCTCTGTTTTTTTATTCTAAAAAGGTTTTCTGATTATTTAAATTCTAAAAAGGAAATAAAAAAAGAAAATCTTTTCTCTACTTCTTTTCCCAGGCTCAACCAAACATAAAAAATTGAGAGTTGATAGTCCGATTGTTTAGAAAACTTATCCCCGTCAAGACGTGAATGCCCAATAGTTTCAATCTCCGCCCAACACACCCTAAAGAGAAAAAAAAAAAAGTTTAATTTTTTTTAGGTTTTAAAAGAGGAGAGGAAAACATTGTTCTCCTTGTTTTATTTCTTCTGTTATAGGAAGAAGAGAGAAGATGGAAAGGTGAAGAAGAAAGATGACGAAGGTGATGAATAGTTGGTTGCAATTAATGGTCTGTGATCATTTAATCCATCTCTCTTTAATAGTGAGCTTCTGTTCGTGTGAAATTTTGTTTAAATGAAGGTGAAATGCGTTCCACGTCATCTCTCTTATCCACCATTGAAATGTAGCGATCCAACAGTCCAAAGCTCTAGGCAACTACTTGGCAGAATAAGTTATCCCATAATAATTATATTAATAATGTAGTAGTAGTAGTTAATAATAATAAACAACTTATGCTAAATAGAGTCCTCAGTTATTTGACTATGTTATATTGTCTACAGATCCACGGGATGACCTGGGTGGAATGGATGTTACAAGGAAGGTTTGGATATTGTTAAATATAGATATCATAAATCTTGTTGGGGGTGGGGCCCTTTTTTGTTTGTCATCATGGGATTAGGCATTGAATTGTGTTGTAGCCCAAACCAAACCTGGTCTTTTGGGGTGAAAACCCCATGAAGCTCGCTTAATAACAACAAGATGCCCCATTTTATGACACCAGTTTATTGAATCCAACATCTAGGGTTAAATTGATGTCCAATTAAACTAACATCAGGGTTATGAGAAGTCTTTCCTATGTTTATAACTGTTATTTCAATGATCCTGAAACAGGCTTTGATCCTTGCTCGGCTCCTCGGTTCGCGTATTAATTTGGATAACATAAAGGTTGGTGTTTAGGTGCATCTTTATGCTATATCTACTTTATTTTTCTCTAGTTCTCCTTGATCAACCAATTTTTACTGCCCAGCTTCGTGCTTGTGTCAGCCTTCTTTCAATGAAGAGAGAATTTTATATATATTCCTTTGTGAATAACCGGGTTTTGTTTTTCATTGTTACTTCCAATTTGCAGGTTGAGAGCTTATATCCAGATGAAATGGGATCTGATAGAATGTCTGTGGAAGACTTTTTGGCCAATGGTCTTCCCTTGCTGAATAAAGATATCGAAACAAGATTTAGAGTAGCTTCTTCAAATGGGAATGTGCTCCGTTATGTCTGTATGATAGAGGGATCAAGGTACTTTTCAAGTCTTTTGTTGCTAATCAAAGATTCATTTTGGGTAAAATATCTGATTCTAAAAATTGAATCCAGTTATTGGATCAGCTTCTTTTTTTACACAAATTATTTACCCAGGATGAATGTCAAATCCTCAAATTTCTCGTATATCTGAAATACCAAGTTCTAGCCAATTCATTGTCTTTTGGTTTAGAGAATTAGCGCCACATAAAACTTGACCTTGGAGAAAGTCATTATCATATTCTAATACTTGAATCTAGACAGAACCGAGTCCTGGTAAGTTGCAAAAAAGGATTATTGGAAATATTGAGAAGAACTTGATTAAACTATAATGGTTCAAGTTCACTCAATTGCACGTGATTTTAGTGAGAAAGCTTGGTTTTTTTTTTGTTGTTGTGAAAAGTTTGAACGTAATTTGGAATATGTGGGGTTTTGTACCTATAAATCATGACAGGAATGTGGTGGAGCCATGGAGATTATGAATACTCTTTCAATTATGGGATTTCTCTTCACATTTTCTCTTTCTAATCTGGCAGATTATTTTATTTACAATTTGTAACTTCTTTCTAAAACCAATTAAACAAATCTTTTCTCATAATTGCTGTAGGTTTTCCTTTTCTTTCTCTTGTTTGGTTAACAGTCTAGCCACGGATGGATGCTCTAGGAAAACGAAAATTTTCTCTTATGGGAAATTGGAGTTTCAGCAATGGTATTTAAGTATTAATACTGCTGGTATCTTTACTGTACACATACTGTATCCACTGGGATCTGGATGCCCATTTAGGCTCAGATCCCTAAATACGGTATATCACTGGCAATCTACAGATGAAACTCGGATCCGACAGAGTTTAAAAGATACAAATTAAATTACACAGTGGAAGCAAAAAATATTTTTTAACCTCAATTCAATGTAAGATGGCCACCAGTTGGCATAAACAAACTTCAACTAAAATCCCAATTGTCTAGCATCTGGAGGAGATCTGGAAAAATTTCGAGATCCAAAATTTTAGGTTCACCTGTAGTATAACCATTCTATAACATTTCATTCAATAAGTATTCCCGTGAGCTTACGTAACATATACTTGTGGTTTCTTTGGTATACGTTCTATAGTAAGAAAGCAAGGTAGAATAACTTTTTACAACCCCAAAAGAAAATATAAACAAATGACGCACAACCCGAGCCTAGCAAAACATAACAAAGAGTAACCCAAAAGACATGTACACGTCATCCATACACCGTGACATAAAGCAAGAGAGAAACCTACCTACACAAAATACAGTTCTCAGGCTCCCTCAACTGTCAACCCCGCCACGATACAATCCTAGTATCTCTATTCGATCCCTGAACGACAACTGTAAAAACAAGAAGGATTTGGGGAGTAAACTCAGTAGGTAAATCAATCATCCCAGTACCATCACATCAAAGGATTGCAATTGTTAATGTATGATGAACTGGTACACTGACTGACAACCTGATACAACTATCCTCCACCTGAGCTCGGGATCTGCAATGCAGTGTAAAAAATCCTTGTCAACATAGCATGCCTCGGTGCTAAAAAATCAGGTCTTTTAGTTGGTCTATAGTCCAAGCCTACACTCAGTTGCATTAATCTGCGTGTTCTTGGGATCATGGTTAACAGTAAAAAGGTCCATATATCAGAGTGTTTGGATCATCCAGCCAGCTATGAAGGGTATATAATAGTTCAGCATACTTGTTTTTATTTTATTTTTGGATCAGTAGTTCTGCATCTTTTGTTATGAAGTTCTAACATTGAAAATCTTGAAGAAAATAAAAGCTGATATGATCGTGATCCTTGAGGAGCGAAAAGGTCAGTATGCTGATCCACAAAAACCATTTGCAAAAATATTCCTATGTATCCATCGTTCCATTCTCTGATACGACTTATGGAGATTGGAGAACATCTGATGGTCTCATGGGTCCAATGTGGAGGATCCTGCAAATCATGGTGCTTGGGTTGTATTGACATGAGCTACCAAAAAGTCTTTTTCTCAGATGACAATTTGAATTACCTGATGAAAGATCTTGCAACTTACTTTTGACCATTTAATTTGGTAGCTTGTGAGCCAAATAACTTTATTTTCCTTCTCAACATATAAACCTATGTGTTTTGACAGTCAAAAAGAATATTCATTAAAGGAATCTAGAAGCTATTTCCAAGCTATGAGATGATTTATGTTATTTTATTTTGTCTCAAATTATTAGAGATCCCTTCTTTGAAATGAAAGTTAATGATAACCTCTCTCTTATCAGTTGTCAGGTTGGCATCAAGGAGCTTCCAAAAGATTCTCCTTTGGGGAGATTGAGAGGAAGCGATAATGTGGTAAGCCCTTTCAATTTTATTTTCTTCATCTTTTACTGGTGATTGGTTCATAAGTCGGAGATTGAGAGGAAGCGATAACCACATGTTTAAAAAAGAGGTAGCCGACAAAAAAATACGTCCATCGTCGAAAATTCCATCTATTGATGGAATTTCCGTCGAGTCAACTAGTCAAAATTAGTTGACTCGATGGAAACTCCATCTATAAACAGCTTAAAAGGTCACATTTTTTTATCGATGATTTGCCTACGGTCGATGGAGTTTCCATCGACCGTTGGAATGTCTAATAGTCGATGGGGTTTCCATCGACCACTGGAATGTCTAATAGTCGATGGAGTTCCATCGATAGTTTGAATTTCCAGCAAAAAATCCATACTGTTATAGACTTACAGATACACCAAATTAGTGACTTGGTGGACGGGAATGATGAATAAGTAGATTTCCTATACAAGCCAAAAGCTTGTCTGGTGATGATCCTTTCACTAAGGTAAAATATGCCGTGCCTCTAAATGATGTGGAAAAGGAATGGGGAATCTCTAGGTCTTAAATGCCTTTAAAGAAGTTCTGTATAATAATTAATACGCATATATCAAGAGGTTGGAGTGTTATCCAGATTTTCTAACTCAAAACAATTCAAAGGGTTGTGATAATAAGTGAACCCACTTGACTAACTAGCCTATGTTGGCTGGCACTTGCAGTTGGAGATATACAGCAGGTGCTACAGGGACTTGCCGTTGGTGATTCAAGGTGCTGGAGCTGGGAATGATACTACAGCAGCCGGAGTCCTGGCCGATATCCTTGATCTTCAGGACCTCTTTCCTTGACAAAGAAAACTCAATCTTGAAGGTAGAGTTAAGAATCAATCAGAGGTATGCATAGCATGAGAGTCCAGGCCAGCACATGATGGGCCTTCAATGGTTGTTAAAGCCACATTTGAAAGGGTTAAATATTATAAAAGACCCTGTGGTCACGAACGTTAAGTGCAAGTCTGGAGATTATGACTTTTTATGTAAGAGCATCCATCCTACTTTACCTGGTGGTTCAAACATTTAAGTTGTTTAATTATAAGAAAAAGCCCCTTATCATTCATTCAACAGTTCAACCTCTGATGATCCTGAAGTTCGGTAACAAAGTGGCAAAATTAAGTGTTATAACATAGGTGGCTGCCCACCGTGAGAAGTGAGAAGCACTGATGTGTCATCTTTTTCTCATGCATATGGTGACTCATGCACATCTTCAAACCTTATAAATAAGTAACCCCTTCTTATGATTATGTACGTTGAATGTATGAAAGTTATTAGCACGAGTCTCTACCAATCTCCTACAACAAGAACGTGTCCTCGACAACTCGTGATCAACTCCAATTTTAGACGCTTCGCTAAATAAAAAATGTATTATCATCGTCTTTGTTATTTCGATTATGTCGAATCTAACAAAGTTTGAATTTGAAGCTCTAGATATTTCTGGAGATAATTATTTCTCATGGTTACTTGATGCTGAGATTTATCTCCAATCCAAAGACCTCAGAGATACCATAAAAGAAGGTAATTACACGACCCCGTAGAGTTGTGCAACTACTTTAGTCTTTCTCCGTCATCATTTTTGTGCAACTTTAAAATCTGAATATCTAATCGTTAAAGATCCATCGATCCTTTGGAATGATCCAAAGGATGGGTATGATCACCTATAGTTGGTCATACTCCCCAATGCCCAATACAACTGGCTAAATCTGTGCTTGTAAGATTTTAAATCTGTGACGGAATATGCTTTTGTTCTGTATAAAATCACCTCACAGCTGAAATTGTGTGGTCTGACCGTCACGGATGAGTAAATTCTAGAAAAGACTTTAACGATATTTCATGCCTTGAATGTGCTCCTGCAACAATAGTATCGAGAGCATCGTTTTAAGAGATATTCTGAACTAATCTCTTGTCTTCTCGTAGCGGAACAAAATAATGAACTTTTATTAAGAAACCATGCGTCTCATCCTATAGGTTCGGCATCACTGCTAGAAGCACATGCATCGTCCCTTCTGAATGTAAAAATGGACGTGGTAAGTGTAGACGCAAAATTTTCGCACACCACGGAAAATACCTGTTTTGGCCGCACTTCGATTTACGTGCAGAATTTAACAAAAATTGCTTTATTATGACCAAGCAGGCTTCACTCCTCATCCGGGATTCGGTTCAGGGCCGGAACAAGAAGAGAACCAAATCTCGAGGAACTCAGAACCATTTCAGTCGAAGAAACGTCGGATTCTCCCTTTTTTGACCTTGGCGTCGCCACGTGGCGCGACGGGATTGGCCCACCTCAAATTTTCCCAAATCTTTTGCTTTTTGTCTAAAAAAAAAAAGAAAAATCATTTTTTTTAAGTGAATTTTCGTTTTTCAAATTGTAGGACCCATTTTCACTTAAAAACATAAAATAAAAGAATATAAAAAAAAAAAAATTAAAAAACGTCTGTAACAGACGTTTGGAGAAGAAGGGAAGAAAGGAAGAAGAAAGGAAGGAAGGAAGGAAAGAAAGAGAGGAAGAAGAAAGGAAAGGAGAGAGAAAAGAAAGAAGAAGAGAGAAAGAAAAAAAAAAAATTAAAAAACGTCTGTAACAGACGTTTGGAGAAGAAGGGAAGAAAGGAAGAAGAAAGGAAGGAAGGAAGGAAAGAAAGAGAGGAAGAAGAAAGGAAAGGAGAGAGAAAAGAAAGAAGAAGAGAGAAAGAAAAAAAAAAAATTAAAAAACGTCTGTAACAGACGTTTGGAGAAGAAGGGAAGAAAGGAAGAAGAAAGGAAGGAAGGAAGGAAAGAAAGAGAGGAAGAAGAAAGGAAAGGAGAGAGAAAAGAAAGAAGAAGAGAGAAAGAAAAAAAAAAAATTAAAAAACGTCTGTAACAGACGTTTGGAGAAGAAGGGAAGAAAGGAAGAAGAAAGGAAGGAAGGAAGGAAAGAAAGAGAGGAAGAAGAAAGGAAAGGAGATAGAAAAGAAAGAAGAAGAGAGAAAGAAAAAAAAAAGAAAAAAGAAACGTCTGTTCTCAGACGTGTTGGAGAAGAAGAAGGGATGAGGAGAGAGAAAGAAAAAAAAAATTTTTTATTTTTATTTTTGTTGTTCTGTTTTGTTTTTCTAAAAAAGGGAAAAAACAAAAAAAAATGTCTTAAAAGAAAAACGTTTTTTTTTTTTTTTACAAAAACAGGAAAAAACAGTAAAAAAAATATATATTGCTTTGTTGTGTTTTTGTTTGTTTTTTTTTTAGAAAAAACCAGAAAAAAAGTTTTCCTTAACTTTTGTTTATTTGACTTTGTTTTCCTTAACTTTTGTTTATTTGACTTTTGCAAAAACCTTTTTGCAAAAACAGTTTTTTCGAAAACATTTTTACATGAAAACAGTTTTGTAAAAAAAGGGTTTTGCAAAAGCATTTTTGCACAAAAGGTTTTGCAAAAGCATTTCTGCATAAAACAATTTGCAAAAGCATTTTTGCGTAAAAAGGATTTTGCAGAGACGGTTTTGCATGGTTCCTTGAGTTTTTGGTTCTCTCCACTTGGACAAGGAGTGGGACCCACTTGTCACCCCATCATACATCGACATGAGGTGAGATCTCTTGCAATCGGATCGACAGG
>MVGT01003051.1:0-15988 GCA_002174775.1 Macleaya cordata
AGAAAGGCTGGGTGGTAGGCAGGTTTATGGCCAGAATATGGAGGATTTTAATGATTTCACTGAAGGAAACGAGTTGGTGGATGGAGGTTTCTCTGGCTCTAAGTTCACGTGGTGCAACAATCAGCAAGGCGCTCGCCGTATTTGGGCTAAACTGGATAGGATCCTTATTAACAGCCTGTGGGTGCGGTCTTTTCCCATACTTAACGTTCACCACCTGGCCCGTATCTGCTCTGACCACTCTCCTCTGGTTATTACTCTCCACAATCATACAAGGCGGGGTCCGTCTCCCTTCAGGTTTCAACGCATGTGGGTTACTCATGACTCCTATGGCCATCTCTTAGAGGAGGCCTGGAATTGTGATGTCAGCGGTTCGCCACTACATGTGCTAGTCACTAAGCTCAAAATTCTACGCTTGAAGTTGAAATCATGGAACCGTCTGGTTTTTGGCAATGTGCACCAAAATCTTAGGGATATTGAAGATAAGATCTTATTAGCTGAAACTAGCCTGGAAAATGAGTGGGATGACACCATTGGTATTGAGCTAAACCGCCTCAAAGCTCTTCATAAAAAGGCGGTTCTCCAAGAATCAATCTTTTACAAGCAGAAATCGGGGATTCAGTGGCTCGCAGAAGGGGATGAGAACACGAAATTCTTCCATATGGTGGCCAAACTGAGNATTTGATATCAGCGATTAATTCTCCGAATTCACTAGGCAAAGTGTAACCCACAGTATCTGGGATGTTGATAGTCGTCGCACCAGCTTTAATAACCTCCCCAAGAACTTCATAAAGGAACTCCTTGTCTGACCTGGTCACAATTGGTACAAGTACAATAACGTCATGAATCCAATCCTTGGAAACAAGAATTGTAGGAATCTTTGAATTCTTTATGTATTTGATCCTTAGTTAACAATTCGGTATATAGGAAAAATTGGCAAAATGTAATATTCGTGTATTATTACACGACCAAAAAAACTATTCGTGTATTATTCGATTTGATGAATTAATAAAATTTTGGTCAATTAATCGGATACGAAAAATATCGCCAGAGTTTTGATTTGTGTATAATTTGTTTTGAGCAGTGGAAAATTCACTAAAAATTCTGCCCATTTTATTTATCAAAAGAATTATATATTGCAAAGTAGATAAGCAAAATAAATTGATTATTAAATAAAAGAAAATGCTAAACTTATTGCATTTCCTACTACAAATCTTATTGTAAAAATCATCCCACGGTTCTCAAATAATCTCACACCCCTCGTGATTTGCGTCATTTCTTAATTGACGCAAATACCTTCCTAAATAACTTTTGTAGTATAATAACTTGCAGTACACTTTGAAGTAAGTGTAGCATCACCGTAAAAATAAAAAAAATTAGATTACCGTTAAACATTTATTATCTTTGTGGGAGAGCACAGATGCTTCAACACTTTTTAACAAGGTTTCTTTTTCAGTTTCTGTGTAGCCATCAAAAGTCCGAATTTTTGTCCCATATTTTGACGTTTCATCGTCAATATACACGAATTTACTAACTATGATTTGGCCAACCATTAAAAGAATCCAGGGAATCTTATGATTCCCGACCCTAGAATCCCTTTTAATTTGGTGTTTGGCTGCCTCAAAAATAATAGGATTTGTTAATAATTAGACACCTTATTCTTGCACCTACATGGTAAGCCCGAAGAAAGGTGGGCCCAAGGACACCTAGTAGACCCGGTGAACTTCGATGGACCCAGCAATGCTCGATGGGCCTAAGGATTCCCGGTGAGCCCAAGGACGTCTAGTGTAAACAAGGTATAAGAATAACGTATATAACTTGTAAAAAATTATAAGAATAATGGGGGTGTAGATAAACAAAAGAGTTTGAACACTTCTTATTCATTTTTGGATGCAATTATCCAACTCTTAACGACTCACAGTCCAAAGATTCAGGTTAGGGTTGACACTAGGCGGGTTGGCTGGTAAGATTATCAAACCCTAACTAGTTATGAAACGGGTCAATTTAATTTTCAAACACCAAACCTATCCGTTTAGCATTTTCTTATATAAAATAGTTAAACGGGTCAGGATCGACCCTAGTCCTAATAGGGTTGAAGGGGTAACAGTCAGAAAATCCTAACCTTAACCCTAGCCGATTAGCTGGTGGGTAGAGTTATGGTAGGATGACGGGTCGGATTAGAGTAGGGTTGGCGGGTTGTGGTTCATTTTAGCAACTCCAACTCACATGTTAAAAGATTATTATTATTATTATTATTATTATTATTATTATTATTATTATTATTATTATTATTATTATTATTATTATTATTGTTATTATTNTTATATAAAGTTGTATCCCGGGCTATACTCCATTCATTATTAATTCATTTTGAGTTGGATGTCCACAAACTTAATATGGTATCTGAATAGGTCACACGTGATAGGTCCAAATGTCACACGTGCTCCACGTACGTTACCCGATAGAGTTTTATGTGGTAAGCTCTAAAGAACGCCACACGTGAAGGAGTGTGTTAAAAATAGTCCCACATAGAAAATGAAAATCTTGCGAACCCAATATATAAAGATCTTAGGATACATACACTTTTTACCAATTGATTTTAAGTTGGATATTCTCAAACTTCATAAATATTATTAATTAGATTACCATTTTGCTTGTCATGAAAATTTGTCGGGTATTGATCCCAGTATAAAGCCCTCCAAGTAGCTCTTTACCACGGCATCTTATAGCCATCACAACCTGCATAAGAGTAGCATAGATAACCTTTAGTCAAGCAATAGAGAAGAGAGGAAAAGAGAAAGATCAACATGGTGAGGAAAACATCGTCACAAAAAATCAGCTCTTAAATCGTACTCATGTGGGCCCCATAAGATTTATGTTTATATGTTCTCTCCAAGCAGCAAGGGCATTCCTTGTGCCCTGCTGTNATACCAACCTCATACATTCTATTTTTCTCACAAAACTTTAATTATTTCTCTCCTAAATTCTCTCTATCTCACAATACTATTCTCTTACTCAATCAACAACATAAAATCAAGAGCTATCAAGATTCAAGGGTTAAAAATTTCAAAAACAACAAGGTGTTGAATTCAAAATCAATAATCAAAAATTCAAGATCTCAAGTCTCCTCTCAATTATCAATCAATTTTAGTTCATTTTTTGAGATATTTATATTTTAATTTAATTTTTTTATATATATCATTATGGATCATCTCCACAATTCTCCTCTATATGTTGATGATGATAATAATGTTACTCCACCTCAAGAATAAGTGGACCCTACTACTCCCTCTACTGCTACTAGTAATAAAAGATCAAGGGTTAGAACATCAAATGTTTGGAACTATTTTATAATTAAAGAGATGATCCATAACGGATCTATGAAAGAAAGAGCCGTATGCAATCTTTGTTGTGCACATTATGAACTACATTCTAAAGGCGGTACTGGTAGCCTAAAAAGGCACCTTTATACTTGTCTTCCCAAACACTAAAACTGTAATGACCCAAAACAGACTCAAATTAATATAGGACCTAGTGGGATGAAAAATTTTACATACAACCAACGTAAGATGCGAGATGGGTTAGTATTGTATGTAACTAGAGCAGAACAACCATTTACTTTTGGTGAAGACCCTAGACTTGAAAATTTTGTGAAAAATTATATTCAACCTTCTTTTCAAAAACTTAGTAGGGGCACATGTAGATCTGATCTCTTAGAAATTTTTAATGATAGGAAATTAAAATTAATTTCTTAATTTTCTTCTCATATTGGTGCAATTTCTTTTACTTCCGAGATGTAGACCGGTTGTAATAAATATGGTTATCTTTGTCTTACTGCTCATTATATTAATGCTAGCTCTTGGACTTTAATTAAAAAAATTATTGCCTTTCGTATGTTAGAATATCCCCACAGTGGTATATATATATAATGAATTATATACTCAATGAATATAATATTATTTCTAAATGTTTTAGCATTAGTTTTGATAACGCTAGTGCTAATATAAATGCAATTGAATTATTTCAACGTAATTTTTGTCCTCCTTACCAAGGACAATTATTTCACTTTAAATGTTGTTGTCACATTATTAATTTAATTGTACAAGAGAGAATTAAAGAAATTAATGATGACGAAGACCTTAATTTTGTTGAAAAAATCAAGGATGCCATATTTTTTATTGTTTGTTCACCTTCTTGATTACAAAATTTTAAACAATTAAGTACTCTTAATGGTTTGAAACCTAAAACATTTAACACCGACATGCCTACACATTGGAACACAACCTATCTTATGTTAAAATAATATAAATGTTATGAAAATATAATTGTAGATTTTAATAATCAATATGGCAATACTATTGTAACTTATAATGATTTTGCACGTGCTACTAGTTTAGCCACTTTTTTTTAGAGACTTTTTACAAATCTACAAAGGCTTTATCCGATGTTTATTATCTTACTACTTGTATTGCACTTAATCATTTGTATAATATTTCAGCTTTTATAAATTATAGAACATATCCAATTTATGATTCAGTTTTAAATAAAATAGAAAATAAGTATAGAAAATATTAGGAAGAAATTCCTTCTGCTTTTTATTTAGCCTTATGTATGGACCCTAAGAAAAAAATAAATGATATTATATTACCAGTTGACGATATCTTTTTTAATTTATTTATTGATATTACAGTTACAGAGTCTATTATTTTAGAAATGTTAAACGAGTTATATAAACAGTATTCTGTAAATTATAATGTTAGTGCACAACAAACATCTATAGTGCCAACCGAACCTCAATATCAAGATGCAGCTGAATTATTACTTGCTAGAAAAAAAAAGGTAAACAAGTAGCAGGTTCTAAAAATACAACAGAACTTGATATATATTTAAACACTGAATTTCAAGTAGATAATGGGGTTGATATTTTATCCTAGTAGAAATAAAGTGGCACTAAGAATTATTCAGTGCTTTCCATCATGGCACATGATTTACTAACACCTCCAGTATCTACAGTAGCATCGGAGTCCACTTTTAGTGCAGGTGGCAGAGTTCTAAACGAGAGAATGAGCAAATTGAAGGAAGATATTTTGCATGTTCTGATTTGCGTTAAGGATTTGGATAATTCAGACCGTAGGATACAAGACGCTGAAGATAGTTTGGCTGAAGATTTTAAAAATTTTGAAGCAAGTTAAACATTAATTAAATACACATAAATAAGCATTGTATTATTTTTTCTATACTTTATTTACATATTGTAACTTTAAGTTAAGATTAAAGGTTTGAGTAATGCAAATAATGATAGTTGAGTGGGTGTCAACCTAGTTAGGATGTACTCAAATTATAGTGATGCAACTCTTACCTTTGTTTAGCAAAATAACAATTGTCAAATGATGTATTTATTCAATAATTTTAATAAAAGTTGGTTAGTTCAGAATTTTACATTTGATTTAATATTTTTTATTTAATTTAATATTTTTACATTTGATTTACATATGAAAATGGCATATGGCACATGAAAAATGGCACATGGCATATAAAAATGGCACATGACACATGAAAATGGCACATGGCATATGCAAAATGGCACATGGCATATGACACGTGAAAATGGCACATGGCACATGAACATAACACATGACACATGAAAATAACACATGACACATGAAAATGGCACATGGCACATGCAAAATGGCACATGACACATGAAAATGGCACATGACACATGCAAAATGGTACATGACACGTGAAAATGGGATATGGCACATGGCACAGTTATAACACGTTAAAGGCACAGTTATAGCACGTTAAAGCCATGGTTATGGCACCGTTAGGTACGTTAGGCACGTCATGCTGGCACGGTGCCGTGCCGACGGAACATGTCGTGCTGAGTGGTCAGTGCAAACGACACGGCACACTTATTAGCCGTGCCAACCGTGCCACATGTCGTACCAGCACGACATGCTTCTTAACCGTGTCGTGCTGGCACAACATGGCCCACTTAACACCTCTATCTACTAGAAGTTAAAAGCTAAAAAAGGTTTTTAAAATAAGATACTTTTTAACTTATATAACTAAAAATATTAATTATTATTATATTGTCAAACACCCACTCAGTACTTGTGGTTCGGACTTACATTTAGGAATCTATAATTTAGATTTTAGTATTAAAAATAATAAATTTATATAATTTAAGGCAAATGAGCTTATAATTCCACTTTTTTAAGAAACTGGAGATAATGGGAGCTAGCCCAAAAAAATTGAGTAAAAGGTATGGTGCCCTCGTTTTTTCTGATTATGCCTCTGTATACCCCCTCCCCTAGGTTAGTACCTAAAACCACACCTGTGTCACTCGACATACCCCATTGTCTTCTCTTCTCTTTCTCTTTTTACCCCCTCTACTCCACCAGAAACGAAGACCTCTACCACCATCTAAGTCAAATATCTCATACTAGCATTCTTTATACAATAGATTGTTGCACACAGAATCATATGCAACTTATTATTTCCCATAATATCATTCCTTATGCAATAGATATAGTTTTATATTAAATTATAGATTCCGTTTAAAACTGAGTATGATCATCACCTCCGAACTTGGACTCCGATCTCTTCCTCCGATGACAACTTCGTTGCATCTTTTGTGAACTGAACTACTAGGGTTTTTTTAGAGAGAGGGAGAGAGAGAGAGAGAGAGAGAGAGAGAGAGGAAGAAGACAGTACCTGTGCTAAAGAGCACACCGCCGATCTCCTCCTTCTATGACCATATCGATATTGGAATTATTGTCTTTAAGGTTTTTAAGAGAGGGGAGAAGTGAAGGAAAAAGAGGGGGACCCATTGTCTTCTCTTCTCTTTTTTCTTTTCTCCTTCCTTTTCTCTCTCTACCCCCTCCACTCCATCGGAGGAGGAAACTGGAGTCCAAGTTCGGAGGTGAAGATCAGGCTAGGTTTTAAACGGAATCCATAATTTCATATATACCTATCTATTACATAAGGAATAATATGATGGGACATGGGTTTCATAATATGGGTTTCACATAGGTCAGGTTAGCTTCTTTTTTTTTTCTTTTTTTTTNTTGGTCAATTAATCGGATACGAAAAATATCGCCAGAGTTTTGATTTGTGTATAATTCGTTTTGAGCAGGGGAAAATTCACTAAAAATTCTGCCCATTTTATTTATCAAAAGAATTATATATTGCAAAGTAGATAAACAAAATAAATTGATTATTAAAAAAAGAAAAATGCTAAATTTACTGCATTTGTTATTGCAAATTTTACTGCAAAAGTCATCCCACAGTTCTTAAATAATCTCACCTCTCGTGATTTGCATCATTTCTCAATTGACGCAAATACTCTCCTGAATAGCCTTTGCAGTATAACTTGCAGTATACTTTGCAGTAAGTGTAGCATCACCGTTAAAAAAAAATAGATTACCGTTAAACATTTATTATCTTTATTATTAGAGAGATGCTTCAACACTTTTTAATTGAGGGGGTAATATTAATTTAGAAAGGGCATGCATGTTATCATATTTCAAAACTAACCTTCCAGCATCTTCAGCGCCAAATTCGACGTCATCGCATCCGAGACTCCTCGCATAACTCACCATATCCCTCGCAATCGCTACAACCTCCTCCCTCGACTTTTTTAACTTATACTTCAAATGAATCTCACTTGTTGCAATAAATGTATGAATTCTTGGCCTCTTCGCAAACTTCACTGCCTCCCATGCTTTATCAATATCTGATCGATTACACCTAGAATGCCCACAAATGACGGGAACATGTCCGTCGTTGTCGTCAACATTGTTTCCGACCTCCATAGCGATCATTTTCACAGCTTCAAATTCACCTTTGGAGGACGCTGGGAATCCAGCTTCAATGATGTCGACTCCGAGTTTCGCAAGTTGACGGGCCACATCAAGTTTCTGTTTGCGAGTCATGGTGGCACCAGGGGCTTGTTCGCCATCGCGAAGTGTAGTGTCTAAAATACGAACGTATGAAGGGTCGGTGATTCTGTTGGGGATATATTCAGGGCGGCCATGGGACGGCATTGATGGAAATTTAACTAAAGAGAGAGAAAGATAAAAGATGAGATTGAGATTCAAATTCAGAGATTATTAAACTTTGAGACTTCTTAATTTTATGTCTCACACAACTTGTGTGATGAAGAGATTTTATTTAATATATAAAGTTGTTTACAACAGAATAGTGTAACAAATACATATCATTCCTTATGCAATAGATATAGTTTTATATTAAATTATGGATTCCGTTTAAAACTGAGTATGATCAGCACCTCCGAACTTGGACTCCGATCTCTTCCTCCGATGACAACTTCGTTGCATCTTTTGTGAACTGAACTACTAGGGTTTTTTTAGAGAGAGGGAGAGAGAGAGAGAGAGAGAGAGAGAGAGAGGAAGAAGACAGTACCTGTGCTAAAGAGCACACCGCCGATCTCCTCCTTCTATGACCATATCGATATTGGAATTATTATCTTTAAGGTTTTTAAGAGAGGGGAGAAGTGAAAAAAATTATTAAAATTTAAGGGTAAATAAACTGCTCAATTACACACTTAAATTTCTAACAGGGTTAGAAGTTTTAGAATGATAAGATATTTTTTGTGAGGATGATGCACATGATGTAGAGAACATCTTCCCAAAAAGCCAACTCCTAGATCATTTCTATGTGGATCCCACAAGTCAGTGTACACTTTTTTATGTAAATTTTTTGAGCGTCCTATCAAATTTTTGAAAAAGTTAGAAATTTTACAATGATATAATTTTCGATTGATCTGCATCATCTCGAAGAGAATCTCACAAAAATCTTGGCAACATCTTTGCTAATACGTACGCTAGGCTTTTGACTCATTACTCATACTATCCAAGACGTTACATCTCTCATAATATGATGATTACAATGCCTTCTACGGTTTTAGATGTTTGACTCTAATCAACTCAGATCCATTTTGGAGATTTCGTGGATATATAATCCTTAATCGTGGTAAATCATTAACCAAACAGTAGTCGACCTGAACAAATCAGTGGATTTTGAATTCGATTGGTAAGGACACCGATAAAACAAATTTAGGGGATATATACATGATCACAACAAAATGAAGAGGGTGTCAACGGGTCGGTTCCAGANAAAACTAACCTTCCAGCATCTTCAGCGCCAAATTCGACGTCATCGCATCCGAGACTCCTCGCATAACTCACCATATCCCTCGCAATCGCTACAACCTCCTCCCTCGACTTCCTTAACTTATACTTCAAATGAATCTCACTTGTTGCAATAAATGTATGAATTCTTGGCCTCTTCGCAAACTTCACTGCCTCCCAAGCCTTATCAATATCTGATCGATTACACCTAGAATGGCCACAAATGACGGGAACATGTCCGTCGTTTTCGTCAACATTGTTTCCGACCTCCATAGCGATCATTTTCACAGCTTCAAATTCACCTTTGGAGGACGCTGGGAATCCAGCTTCAATGATGTCGACTCCGAGTTTCGCAAGTTGACGGGCCACATCAAGTTTCTGTTTGCTAGTCATGGTGGCGCCGGGGGCTTGTTCGCCATCGCGAAGTGTAGTGTCTAAAATACGAACGTATGAAGGGTCGGTGATTCTGTTGGGGATATATTCAGGACGGCCATGGGACGGCATTGATGGAAATTTAACTAAAGAGAGAGAAAGATAAAAGATGAGATTGAGATTCAAATTCAGAGATGGATGAAGAAGAAGAAGAAGATGATGGAAATTTATGGAACTAGGAAACTGCATGCGTGCTCATTTTAATGATAGTGCATGCCAATTAATTAATCTTTTGCATGCACCCACGTTTTGAACTTCCCAGGGCCGCGCCTCCCCCACACAGCCACTACACCTGAATTGTGGGTGTTTACTACGTACTATTATTAGTCTATTACGTACGTACCATCCGACAGCATATTCGGGTTGTTACTTGTTAGATGAGTGCTGCTTTTTGGCCAGACACTTTTACAAAACAAATGGTAGATCTTTATGTGGCATGGTAGGTTCCACTGCCACATATGTTAGAAACCCTCTCATAACACTTTTGGGAGGGGAAAGTGGTGGGTCCCACCCTGTCACATAAGAATCTAACACCGATTTTGTGAAATGGTTGGGTCAAAAAACTTTATTGTTGTTAGATAGCTCCAATTGCACGTGAGCTCAAAATCAGTCCATTTAAAAAAAGAAAAGAAAACTATTGTTATCACGATCAAATTAGATCAGCATGATTAATTTAGAGACCTAACCTAATTGTCCTCTACGCTCCAGCTGATTTGGCCGGTGCCTATCCAGTGCGTTTGATAAGGCGCCCTAATTATATCAATGACCTCCACCAAAAATCCATAAGAGTTAAATTAATTTTTTTATATATGGGTCAAGTTATATAGCTCTCTTATATAGCCCCTTATATCATCTTGCCCTCATTATGTAGCTCCTCATTATGTATATCATCATATTAAAAAATCAGTTCATTTTAAAATTTCTAACCTCTTCAAATTAACGCTTAAAAAATTAGTAACTATAGCTCTTTATTTGACCGTTATTTTAAAATGGACGAATTTGATGTTAGAAGTTTCAGAACGAGCTAATTTCAAGTGAGTATATTCTATTCACCATATAGATCATTCTATAAAAAAATCAACTCTTGTAGGCATTGCATGTGGGTCCGAAATGATATAAGGGGCTATATAAGGGAGGCTATAAAACCTGACCCTTTATATATATTTTTTCAGTAACGAAACATCTATCGTGATTGGTGGATAGTGTGTCAGGAATAAGATTTAATTAAAATATATAGTAACTTATGAATTAGGATCTTGACTCGAGTCAAGCTTATTTGTTTTTTATGGATAAAGATAGATTCATTGAAAAAGTACATGAGAAATGTACATGAAAAACTATACGGACGGACCCCACCAAATTGCAACTTCTACGCACAAAAGAAGAAACAAATATCCTAATATCCTAATGACAAAATAACATCCTAGTATCAATATCTTAGCTTATTTACCCAATTACTTTTTTATTTTTATTTTTTTATAAAGTGAGAAATTACTCTTACCATATAAATCATCATCATATTAAATCACCTCTATTTTAAATTTCTTAATCCCCATCAAATTAATGTTCGGTTTTAAACTAACTATATTTATGTATGAGTCAGGATCCGCATGCATCGAAAAGTTTACAATGAATTTACAACGATCTGCAGGACCTACATGGAGAAGACTCAGTGGCTGGTTTTTTGTGAGTACGTCATAATCGCTATGTAGATCATCCTCACCAAAAATCATATCACTCAAATAATTCTAATACATTCGTCTTACCATTAAAAATTGTTAAAATTTAACGGTAAATAAACTGCTCAATTACACACTTAAATTTCTAACAAGGTTAGAAGTTTTAGAATGATATGATTTTTTTGTGAGGATGATGCACATGATGTAGAGAACATCCTCCCAAAAAATCATCCCTTAGATCATTTCTATGTGGGCTCCACAAGCTAGTGTACACCTTTTGATGTAAATTTTTTTGATCATCATATTAAATTTTTGAAAAAGTTAGAAGTTTTACAATAATATAATTTTCGATTGATCTGCATCATAGTTGCTGAAAAATCAGCTGCCCCCCAGATCATCTCGAAGAGGATCTCACAAAAATCTTGGCAACATCTTTGCTAATACGTACGCTAGGCTTGTGACTCATTACTCGTACTATCCAAGACGTTACATCTCTCATAATATGATTACAATGCCTTCTCCTACGGTTTTAGATGTTGACTCTAATCAACTCAGATCCATTTTGAAGATTTTGGGGATATATAATCCTTAATCGTGGTAAATCATTAAGCAAACAGTAGTCGACCTGAACAAATCAGTGGATTTTGAATTCGATTGGTAAGGACACCGATAAAACAAATTTAGGGGATATATACATGATCACAACAAAATGAAGAGGGTGTCAACGGGTCGGTTCCAAATCGAATCCTAATGGATCCAGAACTAGTACTAATAATATGAAGCGATTCCGGTTTCTACCGGTTTTGGTTTAGGAACCAGAATTAGTGGTTCCAGATCCTGAACCGCTAGGAATCAAAATATCCATTTGGTACTCAATACCCGTTTTCAGTTTTTTTTTTTTTTTGCTATTTTTCCACTTTCCTGATAAGTATACTTGTATTTTATGTTTTGGTATTCTATCAAACCATAAAATTAGGTTTATTATGAAATTTTGTGTACAATAGTCATTGGTTTTATTTTAATTAAACAAAAAAGTTAAGAAAAGAGAACTCAAAAATCTTTTTATGGTGGACTAAACTATAAAATTATAAAATTTACAAAGAATCAGATACCAATTGGGAGGAACCGGTACATATAGATCCAAAATTAATTGGCTCCAAAATGGGTTGATCCGTTTTGGACCCGATTAAATTCAGATCTACAAAATGGGGTTTCAGAACCACAATAAGCGATTCACATACAGATCCGGATAAACAGGTATCCATTGACACCCTTAGCAAAATGAGATGTACAAAGGTATTTAATGTTAGGTGTCATTAATCAGGTGGGATACTTGGCCAATTTAAAAGTGTTCGCAATATGTGTTCAAGGTGATGCAAGACCTATATAAAAATGATTCAAGGGCTGAGTTTGGGTGAATATGACTTATTTATTATGTAAACCATTCTCAAAAAATAACTATAATCTAAAATTTTCAACCTCGTCAAAAATTATAACGCGGTTCGCAGACCGTCTATTTTTATTCGATAATTGTGAAGTAAGTTGAAAGTTTTAAAATGAATGATTTTACATGGACACCATCTATGTGGTTAAGACGTCATTATTTTCACACCCTTACATTTTTTTTTTGTGAGATTTGAACAGACATTGAATTAACAGTTTTTTTCGGTAAACTAACTTTCCTCGTTAATGTTAAATTAATAATCTCATCACATGGGATGTACAGCTAACGTTGCAATATAATATCCAATGCAAATTACAAGAAAATAAATCTTAATTAATCAGAATGTCAAGATCTATTCAAACGGGGAAGGTGCTATTTGAACACCAACATGTGCTGTTATAATTGGGGAAGGTGCTATTTGTTGGGATTATAACTTAAAATAATTATATTGATATATTTATTTAATAAATAAGCTTATTATTTTTTTATCAGAATAAATAAGTTTATTATGGTTCATCCGTGTATATTAATAATTATGAATTTACGTAAATAAACTATTTACATGTAAAAATTGCAGGCTTGGGAGAAATGATTCATTATTATTTTTGTTCATAGTGTATATGGACCTAATAGTTCATTGTTAATAAACTATAATATTTATACATCTCCATCACCAGAGTATAGACTCATAAGTCTGGTATATTGATGTAACAAGATTATTACAACGAAAAAGTCAGTTAAGAATACTGTTGTTACAAGTTTCAGAATAACAAAGAATCGTAGGACACTGTTGTTGCAATAAATCTAAATTCTGAGAATTAATATATACTTTGCATACACATTATAATCGTTTTGTTTTGTTAAGTAGTGAAGTCAGAAACGTAAAGGTGATAATTGCATAGTGAGAATATATTAATTCAATATGAACTCTACACATCAGTTGATAATATTCCCTTGGTTTACATTGCAAGAATTATTATTCTAAACTGGTCAATAATAATCGCTAGAGATTATTAGTGATAACTACATATATATTATATTTAGTACCCTATACTTATATTAGTTAAATCAATTATTTAACTCTATTTAAATTAATTAATATATTTTATTTTTGTGCAGATGCAGAAAATATATGAATGCAAAGGATGAAACCGATTAAAACCTTGGAGTTGATAAGGGTACCAAAAAAGAGTTATGGAGGCTACGTGCAGATCGCTTAAAACGAGTCAAGAAGAGTCAACTGATCTTAAACAAATAAATTAAAACTGATGATGTCATCATATATTCGATTTCTTGTTGATTAATTAGTACGTGTGGGATGGTAGAGCCCACGTAATTACCAACATACCTTTACTACAAAATTGGAAGCCTAATTTATTTTTCTAGATTTTTCGTGTGGACCCACCTTACTCACCTTTTACTATTAAAAACGTAAAATGAGTAGGGTAAAAAGGGCATTACCACTGGGAAACTAGATTTGGACACCAAAGATTACATCTGCTTATTTTATTGATTGGAAACCAATCATAATAGTTGCTGAAAAAACATTAATTCCATTTCAGCCCATTATACCACTTTTAAAAAGCAGATGTAATATTTTGGTGTCAAATTCTGGTGGTGTTATTCTAGCAAAACTCGGGTAAAAATTCTCTCTTACTTACCATCTATGCCATTATTTAGGACGGTCAACCGAAAGGTTTGGAAGTGCACTACACCAAATTCGAGTACTAGGGACGGTTTAAAACGGTTGCAAAGATAAATTAGAACAGTTTAAAACGGTACCTAAAAGTGGCATTGTAAAGTTTTAGTCACGGTTTTTAATCGTCCCTAAACCGTACACAATTAGAACGATTTAAAATTGTCGCTAAATTTGCTAATTAGCGACGATTCAGAACCGTCGCAATTCTGTTCCAATAACAAAAAACTAATTAATTGTCATTGTATCACAAACATACATACACCTATACAAAACCGAGCAAACCTGTACAAAAAATATCAAATTTCAAGTAATTGGAGAACACATGCATTGGATTTAAAACATAAAAAGAATAGTAACTACCATTGTATTGCAAGTGCCAAAAAAAATATTCAATTTTTTGTACAATTTTAAAAATTTAATTTAACTAAAATAATGTTTACATAAACTTAATAAAAGAATAAAAGCTTTTGATCATAGATAGGCTAAAAAAATGTGCATGCATCTTGGATGTCTTTTATAAGGCGCGTTCCCAATATGCATTGAATTTAATGCTTTTTCCTGCTAGAACAAGCTCCTTGCATAACATAAAAGATTGAGGTCGCACAAACAAAACAGTGTGCAAAACATGAAAGAAGCGGTCTGCCTTAACTTGCTGTGTGAAGAAAAAATGAGTTACCCCATAACAATTTTACCAAGTAAACACTAAAATCTTCAATTAGAAGGTTGAGAAAATTTATCACTTGTGCCACACTTACAAGTTAAAATAAAACATCTATAAACCAGCTCAGAAACCATACACCTAGATATTACTTCAATAATCTGATTAAGCAAATAAATTAACATAGTATCAAGCATATAACATGATGACAGGCAATACCTGAATTGATCATTGTAGGCACTTGATGATGATATTGTTTTCTGGAAAATCTGCAATTACATAAGAAACAACTATGAGATACAACATACATTTTTTATCCATATAGATGCTTAAAACTATAAATATATATATATATAGAAGAGAGACAGAGTTCAAACAAATCCAGCCTTTGCCTCTTTGAATTCCCATTTTCCTCCTTGGTCATGGTTGCTCTCGAATAAATACCACCTCAGGTCCTATGTCTTAATCAGACAAACAACCTTAAGTCCTATGATATCCTTAAAAAAAAAAAAAGGGTTAATTTAGTTTACCCCTAGAATAATTGGCCAATCGGACTTACTCCCCTCAAATATCAGATATTGAACTTACCCCCTCAAACTCACGGTTTCCGTGATTCTTCCGTTAGAAGGCACACGTGCGTCTCGCACGCTCTATTTTTTGAGGGGGGTAAGTCCGATTAGCCAATTATTCTGGGGGGTAAACTAAATTATCCTAAAAAAATAGTGCAGAGTAGAAATTAACCCTGAGAGAGAAACTAAAATGGAGAGATGGGTGATGGTGTTTTGGAACCATTGTGGAAGAAAAGGGTTTATCCCCTTCTTGATTTTTTTACATTAGCTGCTCTTCTTTACCTAAACTTCGGTGACAAGTTCAGATTTCCGATCGTATGGCTGCCTAAGATGAACTTCGTCAGTACAAATT
>MVGT01003051.1:22069-36635 GCA_002174775.1 Macleaya cordata
TTTTTTTTTTTTTTTTTTTTTGCCATTTTTTCCACATGCATGATAAGTATACTTGTATTTTGTGTTTTAGTATTCTATCAAACCATAAAATTAGATTTATTATGAAATTTTTTGTACAATAGTCATTAGTTTTATTTTAATTAAAAAAAAAAGTTAAGAAAAGAGAACTCAAAAACTTTTTTATAGTGGACTAAACTATAAAATTATAAAATTTACAAAGAACCAGGCACCAATTGGGAGGAACCGGTATATATAGATCCAAAATTAATTGGCTCCAAAATGGATTGATCCGTTGGGGTTCCAGAACCACAATAAGCTGTTCACATACAGATCTGGATAACACAGGTATCCATTGACACCCTTAGCAAAATGAGATGTACAAAGGTATTTAATGTTAGGTGTCATTAATCAGGTGGGATACTTTGCCAATTTAAAGTGTTCGCAATATGTGTTCAAGGTGTTGCACGGCCCATATGAAAATGATTCAAAGATTGAGTTTGGGTGAATATGACTTATTCATCATGTAAACCATTCTCAAAAAATAACTTTAATCTAAAATTTTCAACCTCGTCAAAAATTATAACGCGATTCACAAACCATCTATTTTTATCCGATAATTACGAAGTAAGTTGAAAGTTTTAAAATGAACGATTTTACATGGACACCATCTATGTGGTTAAGACGTCATTATTTTCACACCCTTATATTGTTTTTTTGTGAGAATTGAACAGATTGAATTAACAGTTTTTTTCGGTAAACTAACTTTCCTCGTTAATGTTAAATTAATAATCTCATCACATGGGATGTACAGCTAACGTTGCAATATAATATCCAATGCAAATTACAAGAAAATAAATCTTAGTTAATCAGAATGTCAAGATCTATTCAAACGGGGAAGGTGCTATTTGAACACCAACATCTGCTGTTACAATTGGGGAAGGTGCTATTGTTGGGATTATAACTTAAAAATAATTATATTGATATATTTATTTAATAAATGAGTTTATTATTTTTTTATCAGAATAAATAAATTTATTAAGATTCATGCGTGTATATCAATAATTATGAATTTATGTAAATGAACTTTTTACATGAAGAATTGCATACATGGGAGATATGATTTATTATTACTTTTGTACCTAGTATTCATTGTTAATAAACTATAATATACTGGTTATATTGTGTTATACATCTTCATCACTAGAGTATAAAATCATAAGTCTACTATATTGATGTAACAAGATTACAACGAACAAGTCAGTTAAGAATACTGTCGTTTCAAGTTTCAGAATAACAAAGAATCATAGGACACTGTTGTTGCAGTAAATCTAAATTCTGAGAATTTATATATACCTTGCATACACATTATATTCGTTTTGTTTTGTCAAGTAGCGGTGAGGTCAGAAATAAAAACATGATCCAGTATTCTAGGCAAAATGGATAGATATAATTACATAGTGAGAATATTTTAATTCAACATGAACTCTACGCATCAGTTGATGATATTCCTTTGGTTTACATTGCAAGAATTATTATTCTAGACTGGTTAGTAATCTCTCTTGTGATTATTAGTGATAACCACATATATATTACATTTAGTACTCTATATTTATATTAATTAAGTTTATTATTTAACTCCATTTAAATTAAGAGGAAATTACCAAAAACTACTTTTTAATAATATTTTGATTCAAAACCTACATAAATATTTCAAAATAGCTAAAAACTCCAAAATAAAGTGTAAAGACATCTGCCCTCTAACTAACTATTATTTTTATTTTGTTTTTTAAATAAAAAATGTCATAACTTTAAAAATACAAATAAATTTTTTAAAAAATTTATCTATTTAGAAAGTATTCATTGAGATATACGACATGAGACCAGTCAAAAATACTTTTTCTAAAAAAAAAAATTTACATTGTATGAAACTATATTTTTAACTAGTTTTTTTTTAATCTAAATTGGATCAAAATTCAAATTTTCATGCTTCAAAATCTAGCATAATTATTTAATCAAAGAGCAAAGATTATCTTTCTACTGACTTGAAACAGTTCAATATTATCTGATATGATGTCAACCTATCCACTTCCAGGATATCATATCTAACCATATCAAATGATATCAACCAACAATTGGTTCCTGATTAATAAATCAGATCACACAATCTTATCTATTCTATAAGGTCAACAGACTTTCTTCAAGAAGTCAAAACACATAGCACAAATCAAAATTTCTAAGCATTAATACAAAATGCATCAATGTCACACCCCGATTTTCGGTACTCTAAATCCGACCCGATTCGCCGAGTCCGAAAACCAAGGCGTGATTAGTGTAATAGAAATGTAAGTAAAAATATCGAATAAAATTCATTTACTTTACTTTTGAAAGACAATGAATTTAAAAACATTTTATTAATGGTCTACTTTAGTCAACATTGGTTACCTTAAAGTCAGGCCCAAGTCAACTAAGTCAATGTAAAGGTCAACTTAAGTCTCTAGCTAAGTTAAAGTCAATTCAAGTCAACCAATAATTAGGTCAATGCTTGTTGACTCGTCAAAATCGGTCTAAGTCAAAGAAAAATAAGAATGTAACGTTTTCTGTTACTAAAAATTGTATGCAAAAATATTTTTGCACAAATAAACATACTTCTACTTTGACAAAAAAAATGCAAAGGCATTTTTGCATTGTGAAAATCTATAATACAATTGAGGACGGGGGTCAATTGTGTCATCTTCCGACCAATTAATTGTATCATACATAACTACGTTATTTCTTATAATGACAACAATATATATTTTTTTAAAGACAAAAACGCCCTTAAGCTTCTAAAATGCCGGATGTGTCCCGTGGTAGTAAATGACCAAAATAACCTTACTTTATTTTTTTAATACCATTATACGTACCCTTTAACAACTTTATTATATTAAATGACCAAAATAATCTTATTTTTTTATGAAATACCGGACATGTCCCGTGGCCATAGTTATTTATTTACACCTGATTTACACTTAACGGTGGAGTCGCGTGGAGTGGATCCAAAGGTGCGTGTTTGGGTGCGCGCGAAGTGCGTTAGACATTCAACCCACGCGCGCGAAGCGCGGGTGGGAAGCATGGACAATTAATTTTCACGAGCTAAATGACTAGAATACCCAAACCTTAACGCGTGTGGTGCACGCAAAGCGCGCGTAGGAGAAACATGCGTAGCACGGAGGATGGACAAGGTTTTGAGCTGTGCAGGAGGCACGACGATATACCTAATAGAAAACTAGTTTCAGAACGTTTTTAACTAATTTGTATCCAAATTCGAATTTTTATGCTTCAAAAACAAAAAATATCAAAATAAAAAAGTGAAGATCTCGACTAGTTCTTTCCAAACAGTGTTGTGCCCGTGCCGTATCATGCCATTCTACGGTGCTGTTATCGTGTCGTGATCGTGTCGTGCTGTCTATTATCCGTGCGGTATTCTGCCGTGCATGTGCCGACACGTCCCACTTAACACCTCTACTAGTAGAACCCGAAGTAACTAAATTAGTTTAATTTTTTTTCTGATCTTTTCTTTTCACCTTTGCACTTCATCGCCACCCCACCGCTACCTCACCACTACAACCGTCGNTGGGTGTGTTGGGTGAGGGATAGAATTGACAGAATTTAAAGGATCGGCCCATTTACTGAATTATTTTGAACTGGCCCACGTTTGGTGGAGTTTTTGAAAGGAGTAGAATTTTAACCTCCTTTGCTCTAATGTAATATCAAATAAAATTTAATTACGACATAAGCTACCAATAACCACCTGCTCAAGTGGTTGATATCCCTCCTTTAAAATTAGAGGTCATGGGTTCGAAACTCTTTGATTGAGGTATTACCAATGACTGTAGACCCATGTAACAATGGGCTATAGTCCCTGGTAAAAAAAAAAAAAAAAAATTTAAGACATAAGCTTCCTATGTCGCTCTCAAACTCTTAATTAGTGTCTGTCCAAATAGAAGCGTTCTCTTAAATTTGGGTACTTTTAAATCGTTGGGAGTGTTTTGTAGACATTTCAATTAGGTTTAGTGTAGCAGAGTTTGAGAAAATAACGGGAGCCATCTTTTTCTATCAATCTAATATCTCTCTCTCTTAAGGGGGAATTAGACGATTCCCACCCTAGAAGCATCTCTCTACAGGCCATTGAATAGAGACTTAGAGCATGGGAACAAGTCTGTAATATGATGAGAGGTAGGTGATCTACATCACTGTTAATTTACATTATCATATATAAATTACATTCTCTTTTATAATTCTGGACTGCATGTATCCAACATATTTTAGAAATTTGCTGTATGCATCTTGTTTTCTTGCACATTTTGTTGTGGGTTACCAACCAAACCAAGTCTTACTGTATGCTTAGGTGGTGGTTGTGTCATGCGTGTGTGTGTTTTTATTTTTATTTTTATTTTTTTGTTCTTTTTTTTTTAAGGCATTGAATCTGACTTGTTTGATTTTCACATGTTTGAGATTACACCACTTATTCTGGTTTCTAGCTGTTATTGTAAGATTAGATTTAAAAGGTGCCTACTATTGTAATGAGATAATTATTATTAAAGGCATTACTCTTGGGTCTGGGTACGTGTGACATTTAATAATGAGCTCTGCGTTATATAAATATAAATAGTTCAACTCTAACATCAATAAACAATAATTCCTTTTGTTACCTCTACTAAAATTATGTTCCAAGTTTCATAAAACAATGAAAACTTTACTATTTAGATTGCAAACATGTCTCTCACATATCTAACTTTCTAATACAACATAAACATGAAGACTCACTAGTCACAACCCACGATTAGTTACAATCTTAGTAAGATTATTTCACCATGAATCTGCAGAATGGATGTGAGACCAATATTCTCTGACAAGCTTCCCAAACAATGATCCTTCCTCTTTTATCAGCTTCATTGGTTCATCATACTCTACTATTTTACCTGGAGAAAATTATATATAACCATTTGTCAGATCTAAGTTCAAACAATTATGAATTACGATGGGGGGTTGTGCACGTACGTTGCCTGAGGTGTGTTAATTACAGGCTATATATGTTAAAACTTTCAAAAAAAAAAAAAGGTATAACACTTACCATCACTGAGAGCAAGCACCATTGTACTATCCATTACGGTTGGAATCCTGTGAGCCACTGTGATCACTGTACAATTTGCGAATTCGGTCCGTATGGTTTTCTGGATGATGGAGTCTGTTGCATTGTCAATTGAAGCAGTGGCTTCATCAAGCACCAATATCTGACTTCTCCTCAACAGAGCTCGCCCCAAACAAAATAATTGGCGTTGTCCCATACTCCAGTTTACTCCATCTTGTACAACTGCGCGCAGAACCTAAAGGTTATCCCTGTTGATTCCTAGTCTAAGTAACTAAATAAAAAAAACCTTCACTTCTTACCTGAACTATCCAAACCCTCTTCTTTCTCCTGTACGGCCTCTAGAAGCTGACATTTACCAAGAACCTTCAGGACAGATAAAAATAATCCTAGTTAGTACACAATAGAAACTTAGGACCTGCAGGAAGCATGTCATGTGGAAGGAAACATATATATAAGATGATCAACATATGTGGTTTGGAAACTAGTGCGACGAAAATATATACCTCCCAAATTTCTAGGTCAGTATGTTGCGATAAGGGATCTAAATTGTATCTCACAGTCCCAGTAAACAGAGTAGGATCTTGAGGAATGATTCCTAAGCGTGATCTTAGATCATGAAGCCCGATCATGGAGATGTCAAGGCCATCTATAATAATTTTCCCCCCAACTGGCTCTACTAGACGAAACAAAGAACTTATTAGAGTTGTCTTCCCACTGCCGGTCCTTCCAACAATCCCAATCTTGTGCCCTCCTTCAAATGTGCAACTGATTCCTTGAAGAACAAGCGGAGTATCGGGCCTATATTTGATCTGCTTGACATTAATCAACTCAGTAAACTAACTGATCCTCATTGAAAATGAAGCTACAATTATATATACACAACTTTCACAGGTTTGTTTTACCTTCAAATCATGGATCTCCACTCTACCAATGGCAGGCCAACTTGGTATGGGGCGGTTCCCTTCTATGACTTCTGGAGCTTCACTAGGAATGTGCATGTATTGCTTTAGTCTTTCTACAGAAATGATGTAATTCCCGAGTGTGCATTGATGTTGAATAGAGGTAACAAGGGATATGTTCAAAGAAAGACCATAAGAAAGTGCCATCCCAATAAATCCTGCCATTAAAACATTGGTAATCAAAAGGGTTCATTAGCCAAACTCGCTCCTACCCACAAGAGAATCGGTTATTCTTGATTATTTTCTACTGATTTCTGCTAGTATAGGAGAGCTCTATACCGATTGAAACAACTACTGGCATATAAGAAAGTATATGCATGCCTACCTGGACTAAAAGTTCCCGGAGGAAGCCAAACCATTACAAGTGCTGAGGAAGAAATGACAATGGCACTCAGAGTTTCCAAACGTTGGATCAACCACTCATTTGCAGAAAAATTGTGGAAAGAAGGACTAGAATTTTTGTCTATGAACTCAAGATTCTCAGCGAAAAATCGTTCTTCCTCCTCAAAAGCTCGGATGGTCATCGCTCCTGCTATGGATTCGCCAAGATGGTTTGCTATCATAGATTTAGTTGTTCCATTTATTCGCATGAACTCTTTTGCGGAAGCAAAGTAGTATCTCTGTTGGGTAAATGTACAATAGAGTTAGTTTTCTAGACGAAAAGGCAACAAAACAAATTACTAGATTAATACAATTTAAAGAACATAAACAAACAATGTGGTTTTCTGTACCGTTCTTCAGATATTGTTTGATGGATCTGGCATCCAATAAATACAATACATAATTGTGTTTACAACTAATGAGTTCAAATTATTTTCCATAAATCATCTTGGAGGTTACGGTACTGCGCAGGTGGTGCGGTCTAAGTAGTGTCAATGATGTAAAAAAATCATAGTCACATTTGTGGTGCGATCCTATGAACTGAATGGTAGGTGCTAATGATCCTAAATATATGGAAGAGGGAGTCAATAATGCATCTTCAACTCATCAATTTTGATCCAAATATTCTTATGCCCATAGAACTTATAAGAAAAACATTGGTTTACCTGTAAGGTTATCGCCAAATATACCATCGGTATGGAGACAACCAATACTTGCCAAGTAATAACAGCCAGTACTCCAAGATTGGCATAAGTATTTGTGGTAGCCGTGGCAGAAAGTATTAAACTGAATGGGAGATCAAGGTCTACAATACTCAAATCAGAAGACACCTATAGAAGAAATTAACATAGAAACGGCATGTAAGCCTCATATAATTCTCAAAAAATTAAGATTTACAGTTATTTCTAATTATGATGACTCTTACCCGACTTAGAATCCTTCCCAATGGTGTTGACTCATAGAAAGATACTGGAGCATGGAAAAGAGAGTTCTCTAGCTGAGTAAAAAAAGACTTCGATGTTCGCATACCCAAAGCAACTGTAGAAAGACATCTAACAAGTAAAAAGAATACAGAGCTAAACCCGATCAACAAGTACACCAAAATCAGTCGCAATTTGCTGATTTGAGTGTTCTGAAGGTTAGCAGCCATCCATGAGTTCTGTAGTATTTGCCCAACCGTAAATATGAGATGGGAGAGAATTGCCAATAAGAAGTAAAAGAAGCCTTTGTTTTGATTCAGATATTGTAGGTAAGGCTTCAAACCGGTATCTCCGATTTCTTTTTGTTCTTGCTCTGTTAACTGATGTCCTACTGATTCTGTAAGTTGATTCTCACAATAAATATTATTAATTTCTGGAGCAGAGGTTCCACATTTCTGGAGAGAAGAAACCTGCTTAGGGAGCGTTTCCGAACCAGCAGTATCTTTGTGTGCATTAACAAGGTCAGAGAACTCTTGACTAGAAGCCAACAACATATGATAGGGAGCTGCACTTAGGATTCCTCCATTTGACATCAACTGTCAGGAAAATAAAAATTGACTCAAATTGTTTGGAATAAATGAAGACATATTGGCTATTGCTTTCATAATATATATTAGGTTGAGACTATAATCAAAATTAATGTTCTTTTCATGAAGGTATAAAACATAAAAAGAAAAACTAATTTAAATTGGCAAAATATACCATTCTAATCGACTGCAGACAGTACTGTCACATAGATTCATGAGTAGCATAAGTACCAAGTTTACTAAAGCAGCAATGAACCATATAGAATGAAGCTACGACAAACCAGTTCACTATTCTCATTAGTTTCTTCAGTAGATGATAATACAAATCATGTACTTTAGTTGATTACTTATTTAGAATTCTCAGTTGCTAATTAACTAGCTAGGTTTCCTATTTCTTTAGGATTGGTTTTGGCAGTTTCCTAGTTTTAGTAAGTTTCAATTTCCTTTTAGTTCTTAGTTTGCAAGCGGTATAGGTTATATAAGTGAGTTGACCCCTATTGTGATCGACTATTATTTTTTTCAATAATATTTGGGTAGTATGAGATTAAGTCTTTGAGAGAATTGTTCTGTTTATGCTTCCGCTGTATCATTCACATTATATAGTCTCAACTTACATCTCTCTCTCTCTCTCTATTCTCTCTCTCAGAATTTTTAATCTAGTTAAGAAATGTATTGCAAATGCAAATCGATATTATTTGCCAGAGAGTTAACATTTAAAAATGAGAATTAGGGATTGAGGATGAAAAAGTAATTTAAAGGATTTGGATTGCAGATCGACTAACCAAAACATAATCAAATGCAGGAAGGAAATCGACTTGGTGAGTCACAAGTAAAACTGTCTTCCCTGATAGAGCTCCCATTACATATTCCTACAAAACCCAATTAACTATCATCATTTGGAGATAAATAAACAGTAACATAAGTTTCTATGGAGACTAAGAGAATTGTAATCTCACATTAAATAGGCTTGTAGCAGTATGGGCATCAACTGCGCTGAATGGATCATCCATGNAAGAGCAGTAGATCTCATTCTCTGAAAATTTATGATGAATTTGAGGATGGAGAAGATGAAGTGGTGGTGAATGAGTAGAAGTAATTAAGAATTCTAATAAAAAAGTAATTAAGAATTCTGATTAATTAAATCCCTAAATACCAACATCCATCTCTCCATTTTAGTTTCTCTCTTAGGGTTAATTTCTACTGTGCACCATTTTTTTTTGGGATAATTCAGTTTACCCCTCTCCCTCAGAATAATTGGCTAATCGGACTTACCCCTCTCAAAAAATGGAGCGTGCAAGACGCACGTATGCCTTCTAACGGCAGAATCACAGAAACCGTGAGTTTGAGGGGGTAAGTTCAATATCTGATCTTTGAGGGGGGTAAGTCCGATTGGCCAATTATTCTGGGGGGTAAACTAAATTAACCCAAAAAAAAAAGAGAGAGATGCACAGTAAAAGAAGTTTTAGACTATACCCTACTTTTCACCTAATAGATATATCCCACGTGGGTCCCATGCCATCAGAACTTCCCAAAACGTATTGGATTTGAAATAATGGGGCAGTTGCATTATTACTATTACTAAAATATCAAAAGAGAGTGCTTCACGCGTGATTGATAGTCGAAAATTCGAATCCGATTCGAATTCGTATTTGATTTTTCGGATAATAAATATTTTCGGATACGGATTCGGATATTAAGGAATTCACTCCTTTAATATTCGATTCGATAAGAAATCACATATATATAAAAAAAAATTATATATGATAAATAAAACAGAAGATGAGTGTGTAGTCCTTGCATGACTTTAAAAAGCTTTAAAAAGTATGCATAGGATAACCTTTTTTGTTTTGTGCACTTGACCCCTACAGCTTAAGATGCAGCACACTTACCAAAAAATCCAGTTGAAAAGATTAAAAAATCCTTAATGTAACGTAAAAAGACAGAAAAACTATGTTACTATGAATAGGTGGTAGAGAGAGAAAAAGTCAACTTGAAATTAGTTTTAACATTAAAATAGCTATAACTTTTAAAATATAAATCAGATTTTAACAAAATTTATATGGTTGGAAAGCATTTTTCGTGATCTTTAAAACAAGATCAGATACGACTACCAAATTTGAAGAAAAAAAAATCTATTCACGAAGCGATGCAAACCCAAATCTGCATACCTTAATACAACAGCTGAATTTGTAAAATATGGTTTCCTACTTTGAATTTTTTTAACATGAACTTCAATACTTTACGGAATATCAAACATGTAAATTTAAAATGCATATAGGCTTAAAAAAATATATAAGATGAATAATAGACTATGCAAATAACCCAATACAACTTGTATACTCAGAATTATACAAAATAAATAATTACATATGGGCTCCTACATTTGAATTTGGTTACCATTAACTTTAATACCTTACTGTACATCATTAAAATATATTTATTTAATATATGCAAATAGGATTTAAAAGGTACATATGCTCAAAACTATGAAAAAAGAACCATGCAAGCTACAAATGGAGGTTAAAATCCCACATGCACAATTTAGTGAACATCAAAATATGCTTATTTGAAATACAAATATGATTTAAAAGGTGCAGATGCTCAAAACTATGCAAAAAAAGGACTATACAAATTACAACTTGCATAGCACCAGCACAATCCGGCTTGCATACCTGGGTGCATAATTTTTTTTTTCTAGATTTGATATTATTATCTGATCTCATTTTGAAGATCTTAAAAAATATTTTCCAAAAATATAAATTTTGTCAAAATCCAATTTGTAGATTAAAAGTTATTGCATTTTAAAATTTAAAAACATTCTTTTTCTCTCTCCTCCACCTCACTTTTTTTTCCAGAAACAAAGTAACAAAACTATGCAAATCAGTTAACGGAGGGTAATTGCAGTATTTGTAAATTTTAAAAAATAGCACGTACGATAAAATTTAAATTCATTTGCATCGGGAGGAGTGCATGTATTTGACGAAAAAAATTAGAGGACCCTATGTGCATGTTTTTTTGTGCCTGCGTCCTTTCCTTACAAGCTACAAAAAAGGAGGGTTTTGGCCTCCTTTTCCCGTAAATAAAAATTGTATATAATATATATATATATATATATATATATATAATTATATATAATATATTATATAATAGGTATTAGTATAAATAAAATGAAAAAAAATGTCTAAATATAGCAAAAACTAAGTTCCATATTATCAAATTTCGGATAATATCTGAATTAGATTGACTTATCGGATCGAATCGAATATTATTGGATATTCGATAAATTTTTTAGATATGAATTCGAATTGTGAAATACAATATCCAATCGGATATCAGATCGAATTCGGATATCGAATATTGACATCCCTAGGATCAATTGGTAGCAGTGTTTTAAAAATCGGACCGGACCGGACCGGCCGGTTCACCACCCAGACCTAAATCTGGGTTGGGTCGACACTTCCTTTTGGAGGTTCGAACATGTAACCTCTAATATAGGAGTTTCAATTTCCTACTAACTGAGCTGCTTGTTTCTAGTTGTTCAAATTGTGTTTAGGTTAATATTTTAACAATGTGACATAATATAAAGGAATATCTTAAAAATTAAAGCGTTACTAAAAAGAATTGAACTTGTAACCTAGAAGTATCTATTAAATAGTACACCATCGCTAACACTCTACTAGTTCTGTAATATTGTTCTGACAATTCGTTAACTATGAAAGCCAAATCTTTAACTCAATTAATCCACTAGTCCACCCACTGGTTGCGTCAAATTGACCCAACCCAATGCTTTGTTTGAGTCGATCTCCGGTCCGATGTTTAAAACATTGGTTGGTAGGCATTGTCATTCAACAGATGTAGAAAGATGGCTGTTGGTATGTACAATAGTTGAGTGCGACATCGGGAAGAGGAATTGGTGGAGATTTGAAAAGTAACTAGGGTGTAATTTTTGGGTTATTTTTGTACATACATTTTTTTTTATTTCAATGGACTATTGTTTAATTATTTTCTTCGTTTCTTCAAATATGTGTGGCTAAACCCTCAACTAGGGTGGATGAAGCTTTGTAGATGATATAATAATGGTGTATGAATATTTATTTTTTTCTCAAAAGTATTATTAATGTTTTGATTGTTCTTACTTCGTATAGTTGTTGGGGATGAAACTCCAGACACATGTGATGATCTTACATGTAGTTTGTGATAGTTTTTACCAATTATATACCAACTTGGTTTTATAACATATTACATCAAATGTGGATAATTTACGGCAATTGTGGGTAATTAAGTGGTTGGTCTAATTAAGCATTACTCTAGAAATAGAACAGAGCTAGAGTACATGTTAAAGATGACAGTGCGTGGATGAGTAGTAGTAGTACTACCGGGACTAACATTTGCATGGGGACCAAATTTGGTGACCAGCTGATGTGTCACGTCTTACGTTGACATAGTTAGTCATGAAGTGCAAATTAGATAAACATAAGATTTAAGGGTTAGGTTATATATAGCCTCCTTATATAACCCCAGTCTGTGGGGGTCTACATGTGATGTATTTATAGGCTGATTTTTAGAGAGGATGTTCTCATCACTATGTATTTTATCATATTGAAAAATTAGTTCGTTCTAAAACTTCTAACCCCCTCAAATTAACCCCTAAAAAATATGCAAGTTTTAAACTTTTATTTTGACCGTTGATTTAAAACGGGTAGATTTGAGGTTAGAAATTTTAGAACAGACTGAATTCAAGTAATTATGTTCTCTTCATTATGTAGATCATTCTTTCCAAAAAGTAGCTCATAGATGCATTACATGTGAGCCCCACAAGTGAGGGGTTATATAAAGGGGCTATACAAGGGGGATATATAACCTGACCCACGTGGTGCTATGTAATTGGCGTCTTAATTAGACTAAGCTGTCTAACACAAATCAAATAAAAAAGTGCTTGTCATATCAAATCAGGAGACGCCACATCATTAATATCACCCTATTAAATTTGCATATCTATAATTGTTTATATTTTTATCTGTNGTGCCCTCAACCGTAGGAACCTCTCCAAGAATTGCTGCTAAAAGAGTTGATTTACCTGCACCAACCTCTCCACAGATAGCCACTTTCTCACCAAGTTTAACCTCAAGATTTATGCTTCTTAAGGTGGGTTTTGATGGATTCTCTTCCCAAGAAAGATCAGCCGACTTGATAGAAATGGTGTGCGTAGGTTGCATATCTATATCTCTCTTCTTCCTGACATTTCCAGTCTGCAGCTCTGGTGCTGCAAGAAACTTTGCAATCCGTTTTAACGCAACTTTTGCATGAATGACCACTCCAATAATCTCAGGGATTGATCTAACAGGTTCTTGAATAATGCGTAGTGTTGTTACGAAAGTGAAAACATTACTAGCATTCAGAGGAATCTTAAGAAAGTAACAAGTCCCAAAAGTTGCAGCAGAGACCATGACAGGAGATGCCCAAAAGAGAAAGCTATTGTATGCTCTTCGCAGCTGCATAGCCGACAACCACTTGTATTCCACTTTCCTTAGTCCTTCAATAACAGTCTTGAAATGTTTATCCCAACCATACAACTTCAACACCTTCATGTTCACAAGAGCCTCAGACATAGCCTTTAACCTTTTATCCTGTGCCACCAAGAGCTTACTCTGGTATTTATGTTGTAGTTTGGCCAAGGGAATATTGCATAACACTGTGAGTACTATTACAATCAATGCGGCAACCGTTGCAAGCCCCACAGCACGAACGAGAATCACTAATGCAAGGATGATCTGGAGGCTTGTTGTCCATGTGTGGTGCAACCAGTAAGAGAATTCTCCTACTCTATAAGCATCTACTGTGACATAGTTCATTATTTCGCCTGCCGAATGCATCGTCTTTGCAGCATTAGAAAGCCGTAGTTGCTTTCTATAAATAGCAGCTGAGAGCAAAGATCTGATCTGAACACCCATTGTTCTACTACGAAAGTACCACTGCCTCTGCGATAAGGACTCTATGAATTTCGCAGAGAACAGCAATGCAGCCAATACAAAACCTTCATGTTTAAAAGCTGCTTTCCCTTGTGCAACCTTGATGAAAGCACTAAGAAATAGAGGACCAGCAGAAATAGTGAGTGTCTTGAGCAATGCGAAGAACCCAGTTATTAAAATCTCTTTCCAGTAGCTGGAAAATATCGCACGCAAAATTGAAGGTTTAGTGTGCTTATTTTGTTTATTCAGTTTCTCCATGAACAACAAGTAACAGGGTTCTGCTCCATCTACCTTGCGCATACTGGGTATATCTTCATCCTCAAGGATCTTCTTCTTACCCTTCTTCATCAATGGATTCAACCACCAAAACGACATTTTACTAAGCAATCCGGCTTTTCCATAAGGAGTCTCACCCTTGCAGTCATCCATATCTATCTTCCTGCTACTTTCAGTAGCTTTGAACATTCTTTTCTTTTCTTTTCTTTTTTGGGTTTGTAAGAAGCTTGGAACATTCAAATTAAGGTTTATAAGTGTGCATTAATAGCAACGGATCGAATATTTGCTCCTGGCTGGCGACCAAATTAAAAAAAGAACAAGTAGAAGAAGAAGGGAATATAGT
>MVGT01003051.1:37475-60648 GCA_002174775.1 Macleaya cordata
TTATCTTCCTCAAAAATAATATTCTATACAAATTAATTATAGGTCGGATTTTAGAAATATAGGACCAATTAAAGGTGCAAAACTGCCGGTCCTCATTTCTTAGAAAAAAACTGCAGGTCCTCAGCAATTACAGGTCTCCAACTGTTGGTACCAACGACCTGGATTGGAGTAGTAAAGTTGTTCGAGAATGGTACCAATGACCTGGCCTCTTGCATACAAATTCACTGATCCAAAAAAAAATAGCATCAACCATAATGGAATTAATTAAAAGTGATAATCACTATTATTAATTTACTAATAAAGTAACATAAAATGGATCACCAAGTTGTAAACTCAACTATATAGGGACACAATTTGTATTCTATTATGTTATGGGTGGTCAGATCATGAACATATATCAATGAAGGTATTAACCGGCCGATAATTAAAACGGCACTCTGACGAGAATAGTCCCACATGGGATATGAGAGCCTAGCAAACTTAATATATAATGATCCTAAGTCACACCACTCATTGCCAATTAGTTTTGAGTTGGATGCCCACAAACTTAATATGGTATCAGAGCGCAGGCCCACACGTGATAAGCCCAAAGACCACACGTGCTCTCTGCCACCCAAAAAGAATTCCACGTGTTAGGCGCAAAAGGACGCAACACGTGAGGGGGCATGATGAGAATAGTCCCACATGGGATATGAAAATATAATGATTCTAGGTCACACCACTCATTGCCAATTAGTTTTGAGTTGGATGCCCACAAACTTAATACACTTCCCTTGCACCCACCTTTGTATCCCATTCATCATAGAGTTGATTTTGATTTGCATTATGAGGTGATGATCTCAACAAGATTTTGATTTGCATTATGAGGTGATGATCTCAACAAAAATCAATATCGACACCTAATTAAATTATCTTTACGTGGCTCAGACGTGTAGTTGGGTGTAATAAATTATCAAAGAGGTGATTTTGATCTAAATTATGAAGAGATCATCTACACAAAAATTAGCTTGTAGGTCATCATTTCTATATATGTAGTCGTCAAATTGTGTACAAGAGCCGATGGGACCCATATAGAGATGATATAAAGGTTGTTTTTTTATTTACATGAGAAAATCCTTTGCTGTGAAGGGGTTTGAAGGCATCGTAGAGAAGGGGTTTAAAAATAAAAGATTTTCTATACAATTTATATTAGTGGAGTAAATCGATATATGAGTGAGAAACGGTAAAACTAATAAAAAAAATCGGTGTTTTGACTATTATATAATGTTTGTGAAGTTTTTAGTATTTAGTCGCCAAAAATAAAAATTTTAAGCAAAATTGTTATAATAATTAATCACACTTATTAATTTAGTCCATAATTAAGCCTGATTAATTGTTGTTGTCCGCCAGTTGAGCCTCCACGTCCTTGATGGCCCAATGCGCATGCACGAAGGTGGTGCGTACAGGGAGTCGATCGAACCAAGGGAATGCGCATACTGACCATCCGCCATCTCATGCTGGAGACTCAATTTCAGCTCCCGTAGCCGGCGCCATCACCAGCACCCTGCTCCTCCTCCTTTGGAGTAAAAACAAGTTTTATATCCAAAAGCTTATAATTATCCATGACTTCTCCCTAATCGAAGGGTGCCATAAGCTTTAAACCTCCCCATGTCTTTAATTATCCTTCAATTATTGCATACAATAGTTAATATCTATATTATGGTGACATTGTTATACTAACATCACGATTACAATTTTTGTAACAATGGCCTGTGGTTGTGGGGCCCATATGAAAATAAACCAATAGTTGATTTACAGTGGGGATGATCTACATGATGAAGAGAACATCCTTAACACAAATCAGCCAATTCTAAAACTTATAAAAATATCATCCAGTTAGTAAAAATCAATGGTAATTGAATCATTTATTTTTACTATTAATTAGTTGCATCAATGGATGATGGGGATACCAGTTTTAGAATTACCTAATTTTCTAGGAGGATGATCGATCTACATGATAAGGAGACAAATTTTCTCACCAAAAATATCTATTGGTTCATCTTCGTAGGGCCCCTAGACGCCATGGTAACGGTGATTAATCATGACGCCAGAACCACTCTCTCTATACAATGAAAAGATCATCCAAGCAACTCACAAAAAATCGACGCTTAGATTGTCCTAGTACATGCCACGTACACATGCAAATGTAATAATAAGCGGAGTGGAACATGTACGTGTAGTATAATAATTAGGTTGGCTCACTTGGGGTTGATCCATGGGATAATTTTGATTTAAATGATGAAAAGTTCATCTTCACAAAAAATTAGTCTTTGCATCAACTCCATGTGAACCTACTAGTAGGTGTAAATTGAGTGTAACTAAAAATATATGCTTGGAGGACATATTCAGTATTAGATGGATCTATTAGGCAACACTAAAAAACCGTCACTAAAAATGTGTTACCGTTGCCATAAACTTTAACCTGACAGCACAGAAACCGTCGCTAATTTCTAACAACTTTGACCATCTCTACTGAAAGGCACCTACGCCAATTAATCTGTTTATTACAACCTTATAAAATTTCATTAAAATCTGAATTAATTAACGAAGCACCTTATATAAGTTATAACCACACTTGAGTACCCCACACTTAACTTGCAGATGTGGTAAGTCAACACAGCCTTTATTAGAAGATATATACTACATACATATATTAATATCAAACCCACACAACTATAAGTACAAGTACGATGTATATATAGTACTCCATGTAGGGAAGCTTATATATTGTATGTATAGCCATCTTTTAGTACTAAAGCGTGCTTGTGGAGGTGAGCGTTCAAGTCCCTGGTGACCCTTTTTACGAACTCTATATAGGCAGTTGGAACAGGGGCATCCTCATTGGCCTTCTCATACTCCACAGTCCATTTCACCACGCTCCCATGCCCATCACCACCCTCCTTTGGAGTCACAGCAAGTTTTATATCCAAAAACTTATAATCATTCATGACTTCTCCTTCAAAGACACGGTGAGTAGTGATCAATCTCTTTTCGTCATCCACGACTGTCATCCTCTCCTGCCCGTATAAACATCTACCACCCTCTGCGTAAGATCAATTAATTTGCATAAATACGTGTACCCAATATAGTACTTATATAGCCAAGAATTAATAAGAAAAGAGAGCGAACCGCTTTTACATGGATTTTCTTCTTACATGCATGATAGTTCTACAACCCTTGTGGGTCCATAAGGAGATGATCCAAGACTTTTTTTTTTTGGTTAAGAAGATGATCTCTTCACCATTTATATTATTATTTCTTTGATAATCTCTTTTTTTTGTAAGCTCCAATTTGTAGAAATAATTAAGTTGTCAATATTATATATATGCGGATCTAACGTTGGACTTTTGTCCCTAATATTACCCATACAAAAAGTCAGATCATTTTAAAAGTTTTAAGATTTTAATCCTACCAAAGTTGGTTGAAAATTAAAGATAATTAATTAAAATGGATATATATCTCTTAATCATTAATTTTTGATTTATGGGTTAAAAGTTTAAAAATCGATATGATTTTTTATGAAGACGAATGTGATGAAGATATCATCTTCATAGCAAAAAATAGCCATTGGATCATCTTCATATCCTTCCTACATAAGGCAATCTAATTATGACATATATGATCATCAGCTCTGTAATTAGTTCATTTCAGTGATACTATTAAGTTTGCGGGCTTCCAACTCAAAATTAATTGGCAATGAGTGGTGTGACCTAGGATCATTATATATTAAGTTTGCTAGGCTCTCATATCCCATGTGGGACTATTCTCAACACGCCTCCTCACGTGTGGCGTTCTTTTGAACCTAATATGTGGAACTCTTTTTGAGTGACGTGGAGCACGTGTGGCCATTGGGCCTATCACGTGTGGGCATGCGCTGTGATACCATATTAAGTTTGTGGGCATCAAACTCAAAACCAATTGGTAATAAGTGGTGTGACCCAGAATCATTATATATTAAGTTTGCTAGGCTCTCATATTATTTGTGGGACTATTCTCAACATATACACTTTTTTCTTAAGTATTATATATAGGATTTTGTTAACATGTGCCCTAAGGGCACATGATAAGCTTTTCGGTTTTGTATTTTATTTAGTTTCTTAAAGTTGTCCAAATGAGTTGATTTTTTTATATGTATGTTATTTATACTATTTGGATCATATTTAAAAAAATCAGCTCAATCGGAGTCCTCTAGCACCCTCTAGCATCACAAATATTTAATTTAGACTTTAATAGTATGAATGGACGGATGACATTTAAAGTGATTTGTTTAAAGGGTTAGATATCTCCGATTGAACTGATTTTTTGTCGACATCTTATAAATAATGATAACAGTATGTTTATAAAAATTCAGCTGATTTGAAGACCCTTAACTTGCAAAAAAGATCCCTTCAAAGATAATCTTATCGTGTGCCCTTAGGGCACACGTTAACAAGACCCTTATATATATATAGCAAGCTAGATACAATCTATTAGATAATTAGATATTTAACTTGTCATGTTAATTTGTGAAGTTATTATTGTAGGCATAATATTCTTACGTACCGTGCAGTACATAATGCCAGCGCTTGACAGAGCCCACGCCAATTCCATCTCCTTCAAGAACTTCGACACCCTCGTAAAGATGAGGCAAATGCTTTGGGAGTTCCTGTACATCGTGCTTAAACATACCGTAGAACTTGTCAGCCGAGCAATTCACTTCAATTTCAACCTCAAGCTTCTGAATATTATTAGCTGCAGCAGCCATGATCGATCGTATATGTATCTAATTATTATGTGATTTCAAGATAATTATACTGCAAGTACTAGTAGTGCAGGTTATAGTGATGATGGATATGAGTTTATATAGATATGAAGAACATTGTTTGATTTAGTTGACACGAATAAATAAAAAAAAAACAAAAACAATGTTTAATTGACAGGACTATACCTACTGATGGTCACATGCAATTGCTGACCACCCTACCTGGCCTAATGTGTCAGCTGATGTGGGTAAGATGATTTGACCAAATCCTGAAATATTATGTAGCCACGTCAAGGTGGTCTGCAATTGTGGGTTAGAAAGGTTGTTTGTGCAAGCATTATTACTCAAGAAATATAACAGATCACCATAAAAGACAAATAGGTAAAAGAGACGATCATTCGACTTATGGCAGAAGCGGTAAAAATGAACCCAAAAGCATTTAATGAGGAGATGGAGCGTATGGCAGGGCAACAATGATGGTAGGGAAGATCTTGATAGGGTTTCTGCTGTTTTGTTCATGTCGATAAACCTTATTTCGTGGAACGTGAGGGGGTTAGGTAAAAGAGAAAGGAGATTCAAATTACAGAATTTGATTCAGAAATGAAAACCAGATGTCCTAATTTTACANGAGAGAGAATAGGAAAAGAAAGAGAGATAAGTTAGTTTTCTATTTAATAGGAATAAATAAATAAATACTGCCACTCATCAACCATTGAGCGCCACGCTCATTAGTTCGACTCTCCACTAAGGATCTTTATTCCAGTAGAAAGGGATCCATTTTAACATTTTAAGGGACTGCATTGGAGTACCAAAATTGCTTGATCAAGCAGTTTAACAACCCCCACTAGATTTGCCCGTAATGATTTGGTATTAGGGTTTGGAGAAGCACCTACATCATAATGTGGCACGCGGCATCTTGAAACGGTACGTTAAAACTTCAATTGAATGTGCTTAATTACTAACAGATAATGCCACATTTGTATGTACATCTTGAATGAATTGGTACATTTAAAACTTCAAATTGTATTTACTAATAATGTAGGTACGTACTATTTATAGCTCTGAATAGCATTGCTGGCATGGAAGGTGACACCAAGATCTGATGTTACAATTGCAACATAAGATTAATATTGTTGGGTCCTCATAGTTACACACTTCAAGGGCTGAAATTTGGTGAAGTTATTCTCCTCATTATGTACATTATTCTCCCAAAAATTTAAACCCATTCAAAAACTTCTAATTCTATTAAAAGTTGATTGAAAATTAACTGTCATTAAAATAGTTAAACTTTTGATGANAGATTTAATAAATAAATAAATTATCCTCTTAATTACCTGCATGAATCATCAGATCACCATTCTAATTAAAACTTTTAACCCTAAGTTTTAATATTGGTGGAAAATAAAGGATAATTAAGGGCCAGTTTGGTTCGTGATTGGAAAACTTGTTTTCAAAAATTAATTTACACCTAAGTTAACTACATTTTGTATCACATCTAAAACTATTTTTTTGACTTTACTATAAAATCCNGAAACAAAGCAAACGCAGAACAGCACATATATGATATAACCACACTTTAAGAACCCCAAACTTAGCTAGATGTTGTAAGTTCATACAGCTAGCCTTTATTCAAAGATGACACGCTTTTTTTGTAGCACTTAAGCCCCCTTGTGCAGGTGAGAATTCAAGTCCTTGGTGACCCAAACCACGAAGTCTATATAGTTAGAAGGAGTAGGGGCATCCTTGTTCGCCTTCTCATACTCCACATGCCATGTCACCATGCTCCCGTCGCCGTGATGACGACCCTTTGGAGTAACAATAAAGGTCACATCGAAAAACTTGTAGTCCTTCATAACTTCTCCTTCAAAGACGCTAAGAGTGATCATTCTCTTTTCGTCGTCGACAACTTTCATCCTCTCCTTCGCATATAAAGATTTACCGTCTGTACGTGCATGATCAATTTACATACCCAGTTGTTAATTACCCATGCAAGATTTAATAAATAAATAAATTATCCTCTTAATTACCTGCATGAATCATCAGATCACCATTCTAATTAAAACTTTTAACCCTAAGTTTTAATATTGGTGGAAAATAAAGGATAATTAAGGGCCAGTTTGGTTCGTGATTGGAAAACTTGTTTTCAAAAATTAATTTACACCTAAGTTAACTACATTTTGTATCACATCTAAAACTATTTTTTTGACTTTACTATAAAATCCTAAATGATTTCATTGAAAACAAAGAAAACAACATTTTTTTGTTTTGTAAAATCATACATGATTTTATTGTAAATCTTAAAACAGTTTTGGATGTAGTACAAAATGCATATTAATTTATGTGTAAATTAGTTTTTGAAAACATGGTTTCCAATCGCGAACCAAACGGGCCCTAAATATTGGATTGATGCAAAAAAAAAAAAAAAATATGAGTTTTTTTTTAGGATAGTCAACATCTCCCTCACGTATATCATGATCAGCTTAATTAATGGTGTTTTTAACTAGGTAGGTAGCTTAATGGTGTTAATTTGTGAAGTGTGGTAGGTAGGTATATATATTAATTAATTCTTACGTACCAAGTTTATACTTCCAGAGCTTGACACTGCCGGGACCAACTCCATCGCCTTCAAGAACTTCGACGCTCTCGTAAAGATGTGGCAAATGCTTTGGGATTTCCTTCACATCATGCTTAAACATTCTATAGAACTTGTCAGCAGAGCACTTCACTTCAACTTCAACCTCAAGCTTTTCAATGTTATTAGCTGCAGCAGCCGCCGTGCATGAGTGAGTTTATATAGAAAAATTAAAAAATAATGCTAGACAGTTGCTGACCGCACCATACCTGCTAGCCTAATGTACGTGGCAGCTGATGTGGCCTAAAGATGATTGATCCTAATTAGCTGGGTCACATTGGCTGCCACGTCATGGTCGTCCTCAATTGTGGGTTAGAAAGGTGGTTTGTCTAAGCATCAATACACTTGAAATAGAACAGACAATCAAAGATAACAATGGGAGATTTGTGCAGACTAAAGTGTTTCATAATGACATGGTGCTTTATAAGTGGCGCCTCGACTACTGCCTGCACATCACCATTCTTTGGATTGGCCAAGTGCTTGACAGTGTAAATTAATGTGGTGTGAAATGAATGAATTCACAACATCAAGACATCAATCATGAGATACCACATCATTATGTAGCAGTACTACCCCTATTAAATCTGCATGCACATACATTATGTTCGACTAGCATTATACTGATCATAAAAATTGAGAGATTTTTAGATAAATAGGAACAATTAATTAGTGGTGCAATTACATGCCGGTCCTCATTTCTTTCAATCACCTGCATGCGACTGGTTACCATGAAGGTGAGCATTCAAGTCCTTGGTGACCCAAACCACAAAGTCAATATAGTTAGTCGGAACAGGGGCATCCTCGTTCGCCTTCTCATACTCCACATGCCATGTCACCACGCTCCCATCACCATCACACTTTGGCGTTGCAGTAAATGTCACATCGAAAAACTTGTAGTCATTCATGAGATCTCCTTCAAACATGCTGTGAGTGATCCTTCTTTTTTCGTCGTCAACGACTGTCATCCTCTCCTTCACATATAAAGATTTACCCTCTGTATATATACATGAACGATCAATTTACATATACCCATTAGTAATAATTTAGCCAAGATTGAATAAGAAATTCAAGATAAGGCGGGGATCCGTCTCGTCGATCACATATATGATCAGCTGTTAAGTGTATTAGCAATACATTTTTTTTTTTTCAGTACTATATATGAAATTGTAGGTATATTAATTAATTCTTACCAAGTATATATTTCCACAGCTTGACAGTGCCGGCGCTAACTCCATCTCCTTCAAGTACTTCGACGCTCTCGAAAAGATGAGGCAAATGCTTTGGCATTTCCTTCACATCGTGCTTAAACATGCGATAGAACTTGTCAGCAGAGCACTGCACTTCAACTTCAACCTCAAGCTTTTCAATATTAGCTGAAGCCATGAATGATCGTACATCTATCTTATGTGATTTGAATATAGTACTGCGAGTAGTAGTGCAGGTTATTGTGATGAAGGATATGAGTTTATATAGAAGAACAATGCTAGACCGGACTACAATTTCTGACCCACATACAGTTAGTTGCTGACCACCTTATACCTACTGGCCTAATGTGAGCTGATATTGTGGGATAAAACTATATATTGACTATATTAATCTGAAATATTATTTATAAAAAAATTCAGAAAAAGGTTTTTTTTTTTTTTGATTACTAGGATGGCTGGTCCTCTTAGAGAGCTTGATAGTGCAGTCTTCTATACCACACTATTGGGTAAGATCTTTTTATCGAGTGGCTTCAAGGAGAATTGAATTCATGACATCTAAGGTGTGAGGTAAGAACTTAACCATTAGGTCAACTACCATTTGGGGTTTAGACCATTATATATAAATGAATGTATTTTATGTATTTGTTATTTTTAAAATGTGTGTTTAATCTTAAAAAGTAGTTAGTCAAATATTACAATTTTTGTTGATAATAATGTCCTCAATATGTAACTGTACAACATATTCTTAAATTTTAAAATCTCATACCACTTCAATTAATGAATTTTTAGTTATATTTTTTTTTGAAGAGGAAGGAATTTTTAGTTATTACAACTAACTATTATACTACTCCTATTGAAAAAAAATATTCATATTTGAGGTACTGGTAGATGGCCGAGGGCTCAGATATATGACATCGAAATTCGAAAAATATTAAAATAGGGACTGAGATTCTTATCATGCGGAGTAATAGCTATACACGTGTAAACTAGGATGAAAATAATAATTTTTTTCAGGTGGTTTAGTATTTTTCTTTAAATCCTAAACTTTTTTTTCTTGTGCAATTTTAAAATATATGGGCGCAAATCACGAGGGATAAAGAAAAATTTGAAATCGTAGAATGCACATACTGTAAAAATTGCAATAGATTTAGTATTTCCCTTTGTTTTTAAATGAGCGGTTTTAAAAGGGCAATAAAAAAAATTAAATTTTTAAAAAATAGTTCACTTATTGAAAGTGGACTAACTCTATTTTAAAAAATTTAAAAGACTAACAACTATTTTTGAAATAATTTAAAGATCTTTTTCTATATTTTAAAAATATCAAATACTAAACACTAATTACTTTCACCATGCCGGTTTTTATCTCATTTTTATGATTACTACGTGGGTTTATAATAGGACATTACATAATAACGTGGTGGTTTGTAGTTGGCGCCTTGACTCGTCCTGCATGCTGACAAGTCACGCAAAAATAATGCGCCAGATTATGTTCAACTAATAGTATTACTCTGTACCAAAAAAAAAAAGTATTACGTTGTACAAATTGTGGGGTTTTAAAAAAATAAGACCAATTAGTGGTGCAACTGCAACTGCCCGTCCTCATTTCTTTGAACAAAAAAAGAAAAAAAAAAACTGCCAGTCCTCGTTAATTGCATGCAGGTCTTAAACTGGTCGGTACAAATAGCCTTAATCATGCGTAATGGAATTCAAAGCGACCCGATCATTTGTTATTTATTTGACGATTATGAAGCTGGAGATTGTCCATCACTTTCTTATTTCACCAGACTCGTTTTAAACTTTAATTCTGTTTGGATTCGCGCACAATTCGTGTATATTTTTAGAGGCCTCAAAAGTTTGCAAATTTCACCGACTCATTTAAGAATGCGGCTAATCAGTATGGGTCGGCGTTAATTCGCACGGATCATGTATTATTCCCGAATAATACGCGACTACTAAATATGGGTAGCGTACAATTTAGGGGTGTCTTTTTTATTATCGTGCTGAATTATATTACTTTCATGTTTTTCACACTGCGCCTAGACACTTTCTCAAAAACTATAACTGCTAGGTCACTCTTTTTCTACTATTTTTGTTTAACTGCTAGGACTATTGTCCAAGATATATAACATTATTAAGGTGTAAGACACACGAAATTAGATATTGCAAAAAAATCGTTAAGGACGTCTAATCGATTAAGATCAAAATCATCACCAACCTAATTGCAACCAAAAGGATATGGGAACTGCCACCACCAAAATTTTGGAAGAGTATAGATATGTCAATATTACCTTTTGGACCGACCATTTTACAAAAATGGTGGCCGATACTTATGTGACAAGGTGGGACCTACCACTTTTTCCTCTCAAATGTGTTTTGAAAGGGTTTTCAAACTACATATAAGTGGGACCCACCTTGCCACATAAGCATCAGGTACCATTTTTGTAAAGTGCGGTGGGTCTAAACAGCACTATTGATAGTAGGGTTGCACATAGTGCGGTTTTAAATCCGGTCCGAACTGGTCCGAACCGAAAAAAATACCGACAAACCATAAAACCAAAAAACCTAAAAATCGAAAAACCGCAAAAATTGATATTTATTGTCTGGTTTTGGTTTCGTGTTTTCAAAAAACCAAAAAAATCGAAACCGGACCAAAAACACCGAACCGAAAGACCAAACTAAAAAAATCAGAAAAAATCCGCACATATACCTATATAGTATACACATGCATTATTATGTATAAATATGCATGCTAACTTATGAAAATCTGAATTAAGGAGCCTGGTTCTTAATATAATAACAATTTTATAAGTTAATGTATCTATGTCAATTCGTATCCTATATGAGGCAATACATATGTGTGATGTACGTTCTCAAATTTATACATATTTATTAATTTATTTATAATATATTTATTATATTTATTACGCAAAAAATTCAATTGTGGACATACCATGATTAAAATTGCCACTATTTTGCTATGAAAATTATGTTGGGATCCATATAGAGATATCTAAGATATGAAGATGAACTCTTCACTGACTTCACCATGTATCTTCATAAAAAAAAAAAATCATATTCGGGGATGAGCTATCTTGCACGTTGATGGGGAATACGCTCCACCAAAAAAAAAATTTTAACTCCAACATCTAATACCTATGAGGAAATTGAGTGCTCCACCAATTATTGAGATTCAAGTATATTGTGCATTAGTTTTTTGTAAAATTAGAATTTGACTAACTCATTTCTTAACACGTACCCCACGAACTTTTAGGTACACCAATGAAATTTGTTGTGCATTGTGGTTTTCTCCTTAAAAAAATTTATAACTTCGTCCCTAATCATATCGTACCAAAATTTTTAACCCTATCAAAATTTAATTTAAAAGTAATAATTAAAATGAATGACCTATAAATTACTTTATAATTATTTTTGATTGATATGATTTTTGGTAAGGATGATCTTCTCATATTAAATTTAATAATTTCACAAAAAAGAGAGATAATTAATAATTATTAAGATGGTTGAACACTTGGACTTTTTTTATGTTTTAAATTTAAATAAATATTTAGTTATTATCAGTTTTTCATTTTTTAAGTTTGAACGAATTTTAATTTTTTATAATGCAAGTGCTCTAATTATGTCATGTTTTAGTTTAAGTTTAAATGATCAATTGATAAATGCAATACGTTAATTTGTTTAATCTAGTTAAACTTTAGTTTTGAATGATTTGTCCGTTAAAAAAACCGAAAACTCTTAAAAAATCCGAAATTTAGAAAAAACTGAAAAACCGAAAAAATCCAAAAAACCGATGGTCTGGTTTTGGTTCTAAAAAAAAAACCATCATGGTTTGGTATGGTTTTGGTCTTCCTAAATTAATTAATGGTTTGGCTATGGGTTTGACAAAAAATCCAACCAAACCGAACCGTGTGCAGCTCTAATTGATAGATATGTAGATATATAATACTAGGATTATATGCGACAAACTTAATGGTAAACAACACCAAAGAAGATTCGATCTCAAGACTCTTAGGTTATGGGAGGGGTGCATAATCATTGGGCTAATTAAGGCAACGAAATTGAAATTACCAATTCAGATTTGTAACAAAATTGATTACCAATTCAAATTCGTGAACGAAATAAAAAAATGCAAGTTCAGATTTGCAACGAAATAAGAATTGCAAGTCTAGGTTTGCAATATATAGGAATTGCAATTTCATATTTGAAACGAAATTGAAATTGCAAATTCATATTTGCAACGAAATTAAAATTACAAGTTCATATTTACAACAAAATAAAAATTGCAAGTTTAGATTTGCAATTTTAAGGCATTTTTGATAAATTTCAAGTAATTTCTGACGATTACCAACAATTTCTAGTAATTACCAACGATTTCCAGCAATTTTGAAAGGATTTTCGGCGATTTCTAGCAAATTTTAGTGATTGCCAACTATTTCTAGAAATTTCTAACGGATTTCTGGTAGTTTCCAGAGGATGAGCTTGTGATTTAGAAGTTTGTTGTATTTAGTTTCATCACGCTTAGGAGTTTTAAGGGCAACCTTGGCATTGTAAATGAATAAATGTCACATATATTAAATCAACACAAGATTAAAATAAAATTGAAAAGACTAAAAACAAAAGTAAAAAAAAAAAAAATCTAAAAGTCCAAAATAATATTGAGCAGGATTAAAAACTTATTAAATCATTGAAAGATAAGGACTAAAATCACATTTTATATATATTTTTTCTATGACCTCCGCCATTTCTTTCTTTTTATTTTTCCCTAATTTCAAATTTGATCTCAAAGCCATTTTTCTTTTTTGTTTTTATTAAAATGTTGGAGCGCTAGCTGAACTAACAAATATAAAATTTAAATGGTTTATTTTAAGGGAGTGGTTCCGGTGCCATCACTATATTTCCATTATTGTGACATTTTTAGGTTACCATGACTTGTGGAGCCCACATATAGATAACCCAAGGGTTGATTTTTTGTTAGGATAATCTACATGGTAAGGAGAACATCTTCACAAAAAATCAGCTCATTTTAAAACTAGCAATCCAGTCATCCAGTTTTTTAATAACTAACGGTGACTGAATCATTCAATTTTACCATTAAATTGCATACATGGATGATGGAGTTACAAATTTTAGAATTAACTGATTTTTTTGTGAGAATGATGGACATAGTGAGGAGAACATCCTCACAAAAAATCAGCCCTTGATTCATCTTTACCTTGAATCAAGGTCTTTAGGCATCGGTTTTAAACTGTGGTTTAAAATGTTTTCAACTGTGGTCTATCATAATGTGATCAAAACTATAGAATAATGATCACAATTTAAAACTGTTGTCTACAATGTCATATGTGTTGTGGAAATTGGATAATCATAATATGCTGGTTTAAAATTTTTTTTTTTATTTACAGGTCAAAATTTAATGAGAGTGGCCATTAGGAGGATTAAACCCGTGACCCCATTTTTAAAAACTAGGAGCTCGACCACTTAGGCGTGTCATTTCCTGATGGGAAAAATGCTACAAGCACCTTGGATTTGCACCTTTGCTAATACCTCTGATTATTTTATTTAAATTAGACCAAAATTAGACCCACGTTAGACTCAAATTAGACCTAAATTAGACCATGGGCATGATTTTGTGTGCAAATCCGGGGTGCCTATAGCATAACCCCCTAATGGGGGTAAATTTTAGATGAGGGCATAAGTGGATGGGGTCATGAGGTTTCAATAAAAAAACTGCAATTTGTCTGTTCTAATTTAACTCTTGCATTTAATGCATCTCTTCTTCCTTCTCCCTAGAAAGTATAAAATTCTCTTGATCTTCCATTTCAAGTTGGAGAGAAATTTTCTCTTCTCTTTTTTATTTTTTTTGTTTTTTCTCTAGTTGTAGAGAAATTTAAAATTCTAACCAAATTAACCAAGAAAAATAATTAATTTGTTCATGAAACAATTTTGACCTATCAAACAAACTATATTTTTTCTTAATTATAAATTCTTAGATTAATACTTTGTGGCATTATTAAAAACCTTGTGGGCCTAAGGTCTTGTGGCAAATTATTTGTAATCTGATTAAAACATGAAAGTTCAAAAGGAGATTCGGTTCTTTTATATCAAGTTTTTATTTTTTTCCCATACATATATAAGTGATCATTGAACTTTGATTTTTTTTTTTTTAAGTTTAATACCTTCTACGACCATGTGTATGCAAGTTAGATCACAATTTTTTGGCTAATAATTAAATATATCAAGTCTCTCGTGATCTATCACAATTTTTTTATAAAAAGTACTTTTTTTTATTTATTTTTCCACTAGTAACATTCCGCTGATTTACTAAAGAGGAGCCTTTGGGGAGATTCATTGTATGTGTCTAGGGCTAGGCAACATAGCAGATAAAAGCGAAGACGAAAAGAGATTTTCTTCACGTATCTCAGCGTTTATTATTTGATCGTGCACTTGCTCCATTTTTCTTTTCAAAGAAGAAGAAGATGCATGCCTACCCAGTTATTCTGTTTAATTTCATCAAGTATAAGCGATGAGTGAGGGAGAGGGAAAAATATTGAACAATAAAGGTCCTGTGTTATTAGAAAAAGAGGCTCTTCGTAAATCGAGTACACTAAAAGTTCAAATGTCTTCTTTCCTAACTAAAGTTAATGGTGGTTAAACTTGATGGGACAAATAGCAATTTTTTATTGTAACCCGGTGACCGATCTACTTTTGCCCTCATCTAAAATTTACCCCTATTGTTTAAATGTTGGTTTAATTTGATTACGCCTACTAACACAAATCAAAAAAATGTGCTAGTCAAGTCACCAATAATAAAACACCACATCATTTCCGTTTAAAGGGTCTTATTAACGTGTGCCCTTAGGGCACACGATAAGGTTATTTTTGAGTGGATTTTTTTGTAAGTTAGGTGTCTTCAAATCAGCTGAATTTTTATAAACAAACTATTATCATTATTTATAAGATGTCAACAAAAAATCAGTTCAATTGGAGATATCTAACCCTCTAAACAAATCACTTTAAATGTCAGCTGTCTATTCATACTATTAAAGTCTAAATTAAGTATTTGTGATGCTATAGGGTGCTAGAGGACTCTGATTGAGCTGATTTTTTTAGATATGATCTAAATAGTATAAATAACATACATATAAAAAAATCAACTCCTTTGGACAACTTTAAGAAACTAAACAAAATGCAAGACCGAAAAGCTTATCATGTGCCCTTAGGGCACATGTTAACAAAATCCCCGTTTAAAATAGGAACAATTAGTGGTGCAACTGCCAGTCGGGATTCATTTCTTCCAGGCAAAAAAAAAAATTCAAAAACTGCTGGTCAACCTCATCAGTTGCGCAGTTACATATTAATAGCGTTAATCATCGAGAGGGGTTACATAGCCCAATAATGATCTCTTATTTTGTGGGACCCATATGAATATGATCCAAGAGTTGATTTTTTGTGAATATATTTTCTGCATCATGTAGATCGTTGTAACTTGAAAATAGTCAGTCTTAAAACTTCTAACTTCCTCAAATCAATTTTAAAAAAATTGGTAAGTTTTGAATTTTTTTTTAACCATTGATTTCTAATAAATTTTTTTTATGATATTAGAACTTTTAGAATTGATTGATTTCAGGTGATTAGGTTCTCCTCACCATTTAGATCATTATATCCAAGAATTAACTTTTGACTCTTTTTTATATGGGTGGATGGGCCCCACAAAACGAGGGCATCTTTATTAGGCTATGGGGCTATATAACCTCTCTCTTAATCACAATGGAATTAATAAAAGAGACACTATCATTATATGAAATTATTACGAGTGGTTGGATGGTGGGATATCAACAAGTGATGTCCTACCAGCAACCCCCTCGGTATATTGGTTGGGAAAAATGCTAAATTTATTGCATTTTTTTACTGCAAACCTTATTGCCTAGTTATTCCATGGTTCTCAAATAATCTCAACACCTCCTGATTTGCGTCATATCCAAATTGACGCAAACACCTTCCTAAAAGCTTTTGCAATACACTTTGTAGTAAATATAGCATCACTGATTGGTCGGTAGCACTATTGGTGTCACTACGAAAAAAGGAGTTTTAGGGACGAAGTATTAGGGACAGTTTTTAGACCATTGCTAATAAGTACATTATTGGGGACGGTTTATTTTATTCAGTCCCTAATAACTGGCTTGTAGGGACGGTTTGGTCAATTTCTATACCTAATTAGTGATTATTTGGGACAGTTGTTGCTGTCGCGGGAAGTAATTGGTTATTAGCTTTTAAATCGGTGGAAATGATTTTGTAGGGACGGCTTAAAAATTCGTCTCAAATAATGTTTTTGGGACGGTTTACCCTAGGGCTGCACACGGTTCGGTTTGGTTGGGTTTTTAGTCAAACCCATAGCTAAACCATTAATTAATTTAGGAAGACCAAAACCAAACCAAGCCATGATGGGTTTTTTTAGAACCAAAACCACACCATCGATTTTTTGGATCTTTTGGGTTTTTCAGTTTTTTCTAAATTTCGGATTTTTTAGAGGTTTTCGGTTTTTTTAACGGACAAATCATTCAAAACTAAAGTTTAACTAGATTAAAAAAATTAACATATGGTATTTATCAATTGATCATTTAAACTTAAACTAAAACATGACATAATTAGAGCACTTGCATTATAAAAAAATTAAAGTTCGTTCAAACTTAAAAAATGAAAAACTGATAATAACTAAACATTTATTTAAATATAAAACATGAAAAAAAAATGTCCAAGTGTTCAACCATCTTAATAATTATTAATATATTCTCTCTCTTTTTTGTGAAAAGTATTAAATTTAATATGAGAAGATCATCCTTACCAAAAATCATATCAATAAAAAATAATTATAAGGTAATTTATAGGCTATCCATTTTAATTATTACTTTTAAATTAAATTGACAAGGTTAAAATTTTTAGTACGATATGATTAGGGACGAAGTCATAAATTTTTTAAAGGAGAAAACCACAATGTACAACAAATTTCTTTGGTGTGCCTAAAAGCTCGTGGGGTACGTGTTAAGAAATGAGTTAGTCAAATTCTAATTTTACAAAAAACTAAGGCACAATATACTATAATCTTAATAATTGGTGGGGCACACAATGTCCTCATAGGTATTAGATGTTGGAGTTTAAATTTTTTTTAGTGGAGCATACATTCCCATCAACGTGCAAGATAGCTCATCCCCGAATATAATTTATTTTTTTTTTTTATGAAGATACATGATGAAGTCTGTGAAGAGTTTATCTTCATATCTTAGATTTCTCTATATGCATCCCAACATATTTTTCATAGCAACATAGTGGCAATTTTAATCATGGTATGTCCACAATTGAATTTTTTTGCAATAAAAATAATAATTTATAAAATAATAAATATATTATAAATAAATTAATAAATATGTATAAATTTGAGAACGTACATCACACATATGTATTGCCACATATAGAATACAAATTGACATAGATACATTGACTTATGAAATTGTGATTATATTAAGAACTATGCTCCTTAATTCAGATTTTTATAAGTTAGCATGCATATTTATACATAATAATGCATGTGTATACTATATAGGTATATGTGCGAGTTTTCTCCTTTTTTTTGGTTTGGTCTTTCGGTTGAGTGTTTTTGGTCCGGTTTTGATTTTTTTGGTTTTTGAAAACATAAAACCAAACCAGACCATAAATATTGGTTTTTACGGTTTTTCAGTTTTCGGGTTTTGGGTTTTTTAGTTTTACGATTTGTCGGTATTTTTTTCGGTTCGGACCAGTTCAGACCAAATTTAAAACCACCATGTGCAGCCCTAGTTTACGTGTATTATTTCCATCCCTAGTGTGAAAATGATTTTGCGCGCATAGTATTTTGCAATTTGGGACAAATCTGCCGTCGGGAGAAATTTTGTTTTCAAACTTCTTCGGCTCAAAGCTCTCCTCCACCGCCTGCAAACAACACCATTTCCAAGAGAAATTGTTCCCCACTACTGCCAGGTAACCCTATCTCTCTCTCTGCTCCCTTTCTCTCGAGATCTCTCTCTGCTCTTCTCTCAACTCTCTCTTTTCTCTCTCAAATCTCTCTCTATTTTTTCTTTCTCGTGCTCTCTCTGTCGAGCTTTTCTGGTCCTCTCTATTTCTCTAGTTTGCTCTATTTTATTTATTTTATCGGAAAATGTAAAAAAAGTCCTTATTTTTTAGGGGACCAATGATTTTAATCCCTCACTAAAATACTTTTATAATTTTAATCCTTATTTTTTAAAACTTTATGATTTTAGTCCTTAAAAAATTATAGTGTTATGATTTTAGTCCCTAAAAATTTAAAAAATGTGTAAACTAAGTTTTAAAAAATGCCTAAGATACCCTTGTTCACTTTTTTTTTTNGGATTTCAGCAAGTTTTATATATGTAATAGTTTGTTTGGATGGGGATTTTAAGTAGGGATTTTGTGGGAACCAGAGATTTGGTGAAAAACTAGTTAGATTTGTAACATGATTTCTGATTTGTTTTCCACCAAATTTCTGATCCCTACAAAATTCCTACTTAAAATCATCCATCTAAACAAACTATAATTTAATCCTAATAAGAATTGATTGCAGGTCTAAGCCGTCAACAATAATAGATTGTGCTCCTCTTTTTTATTTGCTTCTCATCTTTCTCCCTCAAATGATTATGCATTGATTTATTGACATTGATAAACTTGGACATGTCATTTGGCTTTTAGTTTAAAATCTCTAAACTAGCATTTACTTGATCTAGATCACATTTTTTTCTGCAACAAAAAAGAAAAGAAAAAATATCACATTATTTTTGTTAATCAATGTTATATTACCCAGGTCTAGTGCAACACAAAATGACGATATTATCTAACCCCCACATTTTGAGGATATTTATCAAACCATCCATTATCCCCCATATTTCATAACTATCAATTTGTAGGTCATGAAACCATAAATTTTTGTATTTTAATGTTATACACAATGTGCATTATCAAACACATAAAATATTCGGTCCCTTGAGATATATATATTTTTTTTTTACAGTTTAGAAAATATGAGTTCGGTTTCTTAAAAAATCAGATTATCACAAAATAGTGTGGTAATTAGTTTTGCCTAATATTCTTGTTGTATAGAACAAGAAAATTCCAAGTGTTTAAATTGAGAGAGAATCATAGTTTTAAAATGAGCATATGCATTGATATGAGATTCTAACGAAACACTTGGAAATAGAGTCGACCCTGATAGACCGGAATTAATACTACAAAAAAAAAGGAGTTTTAGGGACGGAGTATTAGGGACAGTTTTCAGAACCATCGCTAATAAGTACATTATTGGGGACGGTTTATTTTATTCAGTCCCTAATAACTAGCTTGTAGGGACGGTTTGGTCAATTTCTATACCTAATTAGTGATTATTTGGGACAGTTGTTGCTGTCGCGGGAAGTAATTGGTTATTAGCCTTTAAATCGGTGGAAATGATTTTGTAGGGACGGCTTAAAAATTCGTCTCAAATAATGCTTTTTGGGACGGTTTACCCGTATTATTTCCGTCCCTAGTGTGAAAATTATTTTGCGCGCAAAATTTTCCCGCACCTTATTTTCACCAAAATATTTTGAACAGAAATATTTTACAATTTGGGACGAATCTGCCGTCGGGAGAAATTTTGTTTTTCCCCAAATCGAGTACTTGTTCTCTCTCCCACTTTCTCAAAACTTCTTCCACTCAAAGCTCTCCACCACCGCCTGCAAACACCACCATTTCCAAGAGAAATCGTTCCCTACTACTGCCAGGTAACCCTATCTCTCTCTCTGCTCCCTTTCTCTCGAGATCTCTCTCTGCTCCTCTCTGCTCCTCTCTGCTCCTCTCTCAACTCTCTATTTTCTCTCTCAAATCTTTCTCTATTTTTTCTTTCTCGTGCTCTTTATGTCGAGCTTTTTTGGTCCCCTCTATTTATCTGGTTCGCTCTATTTTATTTATTTTATTTGTTGCAGTAGAAATTAAGTTGGAATTTGAGGAAAAATTTCTGCCGGGAGAAAAATCGTCCCATCACCATCGCTGTGCATTGTCGTGTTCACCACCATTGCCGCAGGTAAAACCATATCTCTCTCTAGAATATTCAACCCCTCATCACTCTCCTGTCTTTCTGCTACCTCTCTCTTGTACTCAGAAGACTAGGGTTTCTAAAAGGAAGGAGCATCACCGGAAACAAGGGTTTCCGAATGGAAGGATTTCAGGTAATATATATGTAACTTTCTGATCTCTTCGTCTGCAGTTCTCGCTCTCACCACTACCACAGTTCTCTCTGTCTCTCTCAAAGGTAAAATTATGTCTATTTCTCTCTATAAAAATCTTCCCCTCCATGTTTTGGGTTTTTTTCCAAATTTCTAACCATTTTCCACTTTGTTGCCTAAGAAATTAGGGGTTGTTGCAAATGTTTCGTTGTTGAAATTGAGCGTTTCAGAAATTAGGGATTTCTTTTTCAGAAATTTTGTTCCAAGGCTATTCTGTAATGACACCACCACCACCAGGCTTGTCCTAACAGCTATGAAACTCCTGACGTAGCCTTGAGCTATCTCTATCTCTTTCCTTATTTCAAGTTTAGCATTAAAAATTGTGGGTTTAGTTTTGTTTGTTTAGTATTTTGTTTCTCGTTTCAATAACAGTTCCATTAATTTATATTTATTTTTCTTTTTAATTTTTTTTCCATTGAATCTGATTATCTCTTCAGGATATTTTTACATTTTCTAATCCTTGCAATTTTTATTAAGTGAAGGGAATAGATTGGAAATTAATGGGGTACCGATTATTTGTAATTCTGAGATTAACCTAGAAAAAATTATTCTAAAAATCAACACACATTACTATCAATAACTAATTAAGGTATGATCGATTCTAGGGTATCTATTGTTGATCAAATTTTAGGGCTTCATATATTTGATAAATCATCTCTTGGGTTGCTATTTGTTCCTCTTTTTTTTTTGGGTCTCTCTTTGCCATTTCATCTTAAACTGCTCCTCTTTCAATAAAACCCATATTTTGCTCTAAAAAATCAATTTGTCTTACTTTATTTTCTCATATTACAAAGAAGAACAATGTTAGTTTGAAAGACTACTTCTGTTGTTTATAGTTCTTCGAATTTGGTCTAATTTTTAATGGGTTTTCACATTATTGTTGTTTATAGAGATCTGGGTCTGCTTAGTTCTTTATTACAGCGAAAAGAAAGATCTGAAACTGCAGCGAATTGAGGGCCCCATGGTATGGAATAGGTAGACACGATTCATGGGTTGGCTTTTAAAGGATTAATTTGTTTTCTAGGGGTTGAGTTTTATTGAACTGTTTGAAGAAAAGTAGGCATGTTCATTATAGTAGTTATTGAATTCTAATTAGCTTGTTGGGCTTTATTTAAGAACTTGTTTGGGTCTTGCTGGGTTACTACAGAAAAGAAAATTCATGTTGTTGTTCCTAATGAAAGAGTATATCGGTCTTCAAGCTCTGTTGCAAGATTGAATTATAGTAAGGAATTGTTTCTATTATGTGCCTATATTGCATCACATCTAATGTTTAATATTTGAAACTCAGGGACCACTTGAGAATAACATTTTATAAGTACATTCTTTGTGCCATTACTGCTGTTCTTTCAACAGTATTTGTTGTAATACTTGTTACTTCTTTTTGTTTGTTGAAATGGACATGTATTTGGGCATCCATTTAGTGTTTTTTTTTCCTCTGGTCTTTTATATTTGGCAAACACGTGTGGATGTGACAAACATGGCTGAATAGCATAGTGGTTGCCTTTATGGTCGATGTTTTAGTATGACACTAGCATTGACAAATTTTGATTCTTATTTTTACCAAATAAAAAAACTTTCTAATTATTTCAGCTTGTGCAGCTTGACACAAGGTCAGACAGAAAGAGCATGGAAAGAGTGGCAGCAACATTAAGGTATTTATATGTAGGCCATGGCCCATTATAGGTTGTTAGTATTTGCACAATCTGCAGAACTTCAACTTCATTGGTAATGGTGTATTGGTGTACGTATTTGTGTTTCTCTATGTTATGTAACTTGAGAGGGACTAAATGTTGTTTTTTGTCGAATTTAGTATTATGTTAGTATCACATCATGATACATATATGGAAAATCAGTAACCTTTAGATTGCATTTCCTTTCTTGAAGGTCAACCTATTATGGACTGATTTAAAACTCCAAAAAATTAATGCTGAATAACTAGATATTTCCTATTCAAATGGTCCCTTGTAAATCACAACTTTCTTAATCAAATGGTTCCTGCACTAGGGCATGGCTCAGTGACAAGACCTCACTTTCTACAACACCTCAACAACTACTATGCTTGCTCTGTTAGTGGTTCAGGTATAGATTAATTCATTTTTTAGTCGGTTGGAAGGTGAATTGAGGAGTACAAATGATATTTCACGTATAGATTTTCGGAGTTATATTTTCAAAGTTAATACATCAATTGAATATATTACACTAATAAGTTTTTCTTATCTTATTGTAGGAACTTCCA
>MVGT01002735.1:8169-19626 GCA_002174775.1 Macleaya cordata
AAAAAAAAAATGATAGTTACCATGATGAATTTTCATTTTTGAACTTCCAATCTGAAGTCTCTATATGAGAATGTCTTCATTATATATGGTAATTGAAGTTAACTAGTTTTAAGAATATCTTATGCTCTTGTAACTGTTCGTGCCTTCTCGGTACCCTTGGAATATATTTTAATCCTTTCAAAAAAAGTTTTAATAACATCTACGTTTGGTTAGCAAAGAGCCACTCTAAAAATGGTTAAACTGAATTGGTTACATAATTGTCCTTGATGATGAGTATGTTGATGATGTTGAAAAGATTGATAGAGAAAAAACGGAATTACACTACCATTCTCATGGAAATATATACTACATTCTAGTACACAACCGACGCCTTTGATAAGAACATGTTATAGATAGTGGGATGCAAACATCTAAAACCCTCTTTCTATTTTACCTAAAACTACTGCATAAATAATATTAGAAGTGAGTGTGTCTCACAGTTAATAAGGGTGTGAAGCAGTGTTTTTAAAATTTGAAATGGATATAATTAACGGAGATTAAACAACATAGCAAATTATATTAACCAGATATAGCTAAGTAATTAACAGAGATTATCAGCAAAATCAAAACATAAGGTCTGAAAATTAAGGAAAGAGTTAAGATCCAAAATACATCAAGTAGTAGTTCTTCATTTGCTGATGGGTTTATGAGGAAATCAAAGATGTTAAGCTTAGTTCACAGATATTCCTGACTTGGGGGAACCCTTTTTCCCATCTTTTGAAAACCCGAATCTAAGAAAGCCAAGACTGTTAATTGTCTTCTCTAAAGAAAAGATAACCAACACTAATAACAACAGAAGAAAGAAGAACATTGAAACCCTAGATGAAGTGATGCCAGCATTTCTTAATTAGTAAGGGGAGACACCCACATTAGCTGGTGTGTAGAACCCATCCTTCATCAGAACGTCCTCTCCTTCCTAAACAAAATCAAACAGAAAAAACCCATGAACTATTATTAAGCACAAAACCCTAAGAGAGAGAGAGAGAGAGATAGAGAGAATGTTTGTTGGCATATGTGTAGAAGAGATCAGAGTGCGTAGTTAACCTGCTGGCGCACGTTATTTTTCTTCCCTGCAGTCTGGTCGGGCATGAGACCGAAGTGGATGTGCGGGAAGTGAGCCCACTGAAAGAAACAAAACAAAAACAAAAGAGACCCATAAATCAAGAAACCCCAAAAGCCAAAAGATGAAAAAGAAAGAAACCCTAGTTTGAGTGCAAAGAAGGAAATAAAATAGAAAAGTAAATGAAAAGAAACCCTAGAATTTAAAGATTTGTTTAGTTGTGTATGTGTGTGTGGGGTGGTGAGGGAATCTTCTTGGATCTTACATTCTTTGCAGCTGCACTGAAAGCCTCTCTATGGGTAATATCTGGATTTCCGGCTTTGATGCGTTGGATCTCGTCCCTGCAAAATAGAAAGAAATTTATAAGATGTCAAAATCATATCCATGAATGAATGAATGTCATGATTTCAAGCCCTAGTTTTTTTATTTACAAAAACTGTTCAAATAATTAAAAAAAAAAAAAACGTTCAAAACATAATAAAAACAAAGAGAAGGGGCCGGAAAAACAAGAAAAACTGAAAAAGAGAAAGGAAAGAGGCTGTTGTTTTTCATAATTACTTACTTGATGAAACGGTTGTAGGCAGAGGGGACTCTCTGTCTCTTCTCCGGAGCTAAACAGCAAAAGACAGAAGAACCCATTAAAAACACATCGCTGACTTTTGTTAAGTAGAGAAACAATTCTGCTTTTTCTCTTTTTACCTTTATACATATATATATCTCTCTAGATCTCTCTCTCTCTCTCTAGATTTCTCTCTCTAACCTATCATCACTTCATCATAACCTATCTATTTATCCAATCTTTATCTTTGTCTCAACTACTGTTATCTCTCTCTCTTTCTCTCTCTACAATGTGACAGTGTGTGTGGAAGTAAGAGTTAGAGAGAGAGAAAGAAGGAAAGAGAGTTAGAGAGAGAGAGAGAGAAAGAAGGAAAGAGAGTTAGAGAGAGAGAGAGAGCTTAGATGACAGTGTTGTGAGATTGATAGGACTTGATATATATATATATATATTTGCCCATTAGATTTTATGATAATGTCTGTTGATCTTTCTAAAGTAATTTGTGAGATTTTTATTTTTGCAGATTTGTGGTGGGTTCAAGTAGATGTTAACAAATATGTACTAGTTATGAGAAATAATTGAGTACTAGTACATTTGTATCAATGAGTACTCACAATGTAACAAAATCATGGGTGGTACATCAACTAAGAAATTGGAAAAGATTCAAAATGCTATCAGTAGAATAATGAAGGGGTCTGTTGAAAAAAATGAATTAATGGCTAGGGTCATTAGTAAAGGGGACTTCTTTGCTGCTTTCTAGTACTACATACAACAGAAAGCTAATCAGGAAAAAGGTAAAGAAGGGGTAGCTAGGGTTTCTGATTAATTAATGCAATTAAGGTTCTTCCCTCCTCTGCACCAGACAAAGAGACTACCACCACTGAGAGAAGCTAGATTAAGCTGTCATGCTAATTTTTGAAGCTTGTTTTATTTCGTATTGCTCCACCAAGGGCATTTTGTGTTAGAAATTAATTAAGGAAAGAGTGATGAAAAGAGTATGAATTTCTCAATAATAGTCTTAAATGAAATAGAAGTAATTTTGAAGCCAACAAATTAAGGTCATGAAAAACCTGAAAAAAAAAGAAAAAGAAAAAAAAAAGAATAGAGAGAGATTAAAAGAAGAATAAGAAGAATGTGAAGAATATAGTTAATCTCACGTCTGTTAGCAACTGGGGGCCTTGGGAGTTCATCAACTCCTCCGCGAACTGGTATTGTAGAGTCGTTTGGGTTCGGCGGATCAATCAACATGTTGGGTGCTGGACTTGGGATCTCTTCCTGAAACACAGACAATTAACCATTAACCAACAACAAGAAGAATAAATTCTTCTTCTTCTTTTTTTTTTTTTCAATCAGTAATTAAAATAAGTCCGTTAATTGTTAAAATGTTAAGGTGTAGATGGGTTCGAACCCTAGTCGTGGGTTCAACTCAGCTTTCAGATAAAGAACCTACAACAAGAAGAAATTATTTCCTTTTTGAAGGAACAACAACAACAACAACAACAAACAAATTCTTAAAGGGTTTAATTTTATTTTGAAAGAATATGATGAAGCTAGGGTACTTTCTTCCCAAAGATCCTATATATGAAATTTATATACCATAAGATTATGAGTAGTAGGAGAGAAGAAGGAATGGCCAAGGTGAAGCTGATTAGTGGCAGGTAGAAGCAACCCACGCATGTTGACAGAGAGAAGGTTAGTGCAGTGACCACATCGAACCGTTACAGTCTTGAACAAACTGCTACAAGGAACACTAACCTGCAGCACCATCCATTAAAGAAAAAACTTATATGTAAGATATGAGAAGAAAAAACAAACCCTAGCTAGCTAGCTAATAGCCCTCTCAGTAATATGTTTAAGTTGTTGATCAGGTGAAGTTTTGAGCTAGTATAAGAAAGTGATGAGTACAATCTAGAGAGAGAAGAGGAGAGAGAGAATGATGGTTACCGCGAGGACGGTGTCACAAAGGTTGCAATGGACGTAACAGAGTTGCTCGGAAGGGGAGAGGTGGTCCAGAGAAAAGGCAGAAGACGATGACATGTTTGATTCTTCTTCTTTTTCCTCCTTACTACTACTACTTTGATATGATATGATTGATTGATTGAATAGATAGATAGATTGACTGATAGATTAACCACCTTGGATCTGCCCTTTTGCTGATGATGGGGTTGTGAAAGATGAGCAGAGAGAAAAAAAAGAAAAGAAAAGGATTTTATCTTATGAACCCCTCAAGAGAGAGAAAGAGAGATAGAGATAGAGATAGAGAGAGAAAGAGAAAGAGGGATTAATTATATACTAGTATATACTAGTAAAGTAGATATAAAGAACCCAAAAAGAAGCTTTGTCCTCTCTCCTTTCTTTACTCCTTGAAGCTTATATCCCATACTCCAGTAGTTTGATAGCTATCTTACTACAGGTCTCATTTTGTGCACCACCTGGCACTACACTACACTCCTCAGAGCACTCTGATCTTTGAGTTTCTTTTTTTCCTTTTGGGTGCTGGTAAGAGAGTTCTTTAAAATATTGGAGATTGACAAGTTAAATGGGCTTTTACTCTAAAATTACTCATCCAATTTTCTCTTTAATTTTACTAGGGGTGGTTAGTGTGCAAACTAACCTAACACCTATTTTCTCTCTCTAACCTAAAATCTAAAAATGCATTTGGTAAGAGTTTGGGCTTCTCAAATCACATAAAAGACTCTTAATCAAACTCAAATGAAGTTAGACAAATGTTTCATAACCTATTTTTTTCTTTTAAACTTTTTTTTATTCAAATAAAAAAATTTCGCTTTCGTACTTATTTCGATCATGCAGGGATGGATTTTTTGTAAAATTTCGATCATCCGTGGTCAAAATTTTATTGCAATTTCGACCATGGGTGGTCGAAATTTTATTGCAAATTCGATCATAGGTGGTCGAAATTTTAGTAAAATTTCGATCAATCAAGGATGGTTGAAATTTAAGTCAAAATTCAACCATAGATGGTTGAACTTAGTCTAAAACTTCTACCACGTTGAACTATAATAAAAAAATATTAATTTTTTTCTTAAGTATGGTTTCTACTTCTTCGTAAATGAAATGTGAATGAAGAGACAAACTGAAGTTTCGCTTGAGGAGCACAATTCGAAAGAGGAACTCGACCCCATCTCGATCGTAGGTCTAGACTGATGGTTGAGGAATCAAATTTTATAGAAAATTTAATCATACATATTTGAAGTTTCATTACAAATTCGACTGGATATGGTCAAAATTTTCACGAAAGTTTGACCGACTCGATTTGGTCGATTTTTTTAGAAATTCTCCTCTGGTTCGGTCAAAATCTGAGGAGGATGATCTTTTTACACAAAACTTCGAAAATTCGACCATTTGAAGCATTTTCGTCCTTACCATCGCGATCTTTTCTTGAAATCAGTTGTTTTCAATAATCTAGGAGAGGTCGAGAGTTTGGGATCGTTTTTCCAAAGAGCTTTTTAGAGAGAGAAAGCTAAAAGAAAGAAATGAGAGAAAAAGTCGATTGGGGTATAAGGGTTTTTTGTTAGATTGTTTTTAGGGTTAGGTGGAAATATATCATCCTATTTTTAAAGAACTACCCCCTAGTAAAACTACATCCATCAGTCTAATCAATTAAGTTAAAGAATTTAGTCCACCCACATCCTGTCCACCTCACAACATTTTCAGAAACTCCCTTAATAGCACTCTTCCTTTTTTATGAGGTGGCCCTATTTTGTATGGGATCAGTAACTCGATGATAAAGAAAAATGAACCCGAGTCTAATACAATAAGGACCTATTTAGATGCAAAAATGCTGAGGTGATCAGCCATTACATCTGTCTGAACATACCAGCCCTTATATCCATAGCACGATCTGTATTTGTGAGATCTGCTGGAACTGTGGGCCCCGCTTGAAAATTCACAAAGTCCGTCGATGTAAAGGTCGATATGTTCAGACAGATGCTAGCATCGGTCTTTAAAAGAGATTGTGATTTGGAATGGGAATCCCAAACCTACCTCTGGTTTGTATTTCTTCATTGCTGGAAAATTTCATTCCCAGGGAATGTAAGTTTATATTTAGCAGACCACTTAAACATCAGAATAGAATCACATTTTTTATAATGCGATTTTATTTTCGTCGTCCAAAATGATGTAAGGCCTATCTATAAATTAATTTCATTCACGGGGAATGTTATTCAAGACTTACCAGACTACCCAGACACTATAATGGAATCACATATGTGAAAATATCATTCTATTTACGTCATCAAAAACACGGCTCATAAATTCTAATTAGTCCATGATGAAAAATTAAAGTTCGAATCCAACTGCTATAAATTAGCAATTATCACATGATATTCAAGGAGTTAGATAAGCTAATGAACATTTGGAAGTATAGGATCAACAACATATAAATTAATGAAGTTGGTTAAATACAATCGTACCAAGTGGGCCCATCGGTTTGCCACCTATGTCCAACACCACGACTGATTTCATGATTTACAACCACAAACACAAAATCAAGAAAAGACCCCATCCTAGGGTTTATAATGAGTGGGGGAGGGAGGATGAATGGGGATGATCATCTATGCATCCACCCTTGTTAGGTTAAGGAGGACACCAAAATGTTCATAAAAGGCAAAGAAATATGTGGTTGACGACGTGGCATTCCCGATGAGAGAGAAACAAAGAAAGAAAGAGGGAGCAGAGAGCAGAGGCGGCAGAGGTGGGGGAGAGGGAGTGAGAAAGGGACGTTTGCATGGGCTGATTAGCTTTCTCTCATTCACCTGTTGTTTTCGTAGTTATGAGGCTGTGTTGTTTTTCTGGTGTGGGGTTGTGTGTGTGTGAAACTGTAGACCCGGCTCTTTCTCACTTTCCCTATTCCCTCTCTCTCTACATTACACTTTCTCTCTCTACATCTTCTTCCTCTCTCTCTCTCTCATCTGTGTGACCTCTGGATAATAAACCAAACTGAGAATACAGCCTCACCTTCCGCCTCCGCCTCCTTAGGGGTACTTAATTAACTATTACTTTAACGTTAAAGCTTTTACTTTTACCGATTTGACTACACGATCCCCCCTCTCTTTCTCTCTCTAATTAAGTCAGTAGAGACAGAGATCCTCCTCGCCTTTTTTTTTTTCATTTCTCTCTCTCTCTCTCTCTCTCTCTCTCACTATCTCTCTGTTTCCTCGATTTTCAGTTTATTTGGCTGCTTATGTTAGCTAGCTAATCTAGTTAGGTTTCATCTCCTACTATTAATAGGGTTTCTTTTGGGTTTCAGGTTTTGCAAAGTAACCCACCCCTCAAAAGTTTTGATAGTCTGTCATTCTACATCTTAATTACCCAAAACAAAACAAAATAAAGTAAAAACCATCACCATCCATCCACAAGGAATTGAAAATTTTTCAGTCTTCCCCAAAATTGCTCTAAATTTTGGGCAGTGCTAGTGTGACACTACTATTTGGTGTCAATAGTGTTGATTCTGGGACTGTCGGGCCCAATACAAGATGGTAAGGCCCACTCTAAGAGATGATATTTTGTGAGCATATTCTCCTCACCATATAGATTATCATGACAAAAAAATCAACTTATTCTAAAACTTCTAACTAGATCAAAGTTGACTATATTCATAACCACACTATTGACACCAAATAGTGGTGTCACGCTAGAACGGTCCCTAAATTTTCAACTCATCATTTACTAAACTGTAAGATTTTGTTTAACTTTTTGTACTTCGATTCTTTTGACCATGTTTATTTGACATGCAAGTTAATTAAAACTTTTAGTTGTTTAGATGATTTAGAAGGGAGAGATGTAGGGGAGGTCGTTTGCTTTTTTGTAGACCTTAGATCAAAAGTACTAGGGGTGGGTATCCGTCGATGTCTGACCAAGTAGCGAAGTTACGTCGGGTCCCATTGGGGCACGTGCCCCATGGGATTTTTGAAAAAATTTAGGGTCCACTTCATACTACACGTTTTATGTATCTAATAAATATCAAGGCTTACATTAAACTTAGTTAAACCATTAAGATTTAACAAGAGAGAAGAGATTTGCTTATTTCGTTATTTGTACATTGGCATAATTCAAGGGTTGATTTAAAGTTGGGATATTCTATTTATTATGTAGATTATTTACACAAAAATTTAGTCTATTCTAACTTTTAACCCATCATCCATTGATTGAAATCAAGGAAAAAATAAATAAATAGCTCAATCACAAGTTTATTTTTAGTGAATTTCAATTACTGGATGATGGGGTACATGTACAAGTTTTAGAATGTTCTAATTTTCGTTGAGGATGATCAACATGGTAAGGAGAATAACCTCACTAAATATCTTCTCTTCGATCAACTTTATGTGAGCCCCACAATTAATATATGAATGACTATGTATGCGGACCCGTTTTATTTGGACATAAATTTTGAGGTGTCAATTGTGACATAAAATTTGTGGATCCATATGGATACAATCCAATGGATGATTTTTGTGATGATATTTTTCTTACCATTTAGATCACTCTTACAAAAAATTAGCCCATTCTAATAATTATTTACATACGACCCACTTTAAATTTCTTCACACCTGAAGTTAAAGACCTCATTTTTATTCACCTTGGATTTGTTAAAAATTGCAGTATACCATGACATAAAATTTGTGGGGCCTAAATGAATACCATCCAAGTACTATTTTTTTGTGAAAATATTTTTTTCACCATGTAGATCATTCTCGAATAAAATTAGCCTGTAGCAAAAATATATATAAGAGCCATTTTAAATTTGGTCAAATTTAAAAGTAAGGACCTCATTTTAAATCACCTTAAATTTCTTAAAATCTACAACTATATCATGACCCTTTTTGGTTTTTTATGCCTATTTCAATACATGAAAAATTGAAAACTAGTCAAGGGCAGTTGGAAATATGTTATGAATGAATTTTTCTTTTTCAATAAACATAGTTTTCTTTTGTTATGATCTTAGAATTTTTTTAACTTTATTATTATTAAAAAGTGCTCCCGTGATGATAAATTTCTGGCTTCGCCACTAGTCCGACCTAATTTTTTACCACCAATTCAAATTTGGTGAGTTTCTTTACTTTTCCATCCACCGCGCGCCAATCTGAACTCTAATTGGATCAATTGCCATCCAAATTGATAAGACTTGGTTTGGATTGAATCGGATGGTCGATTTTGGCCGGTGATTTTTTTTCTTCTAATGTCGTTCACAAGTTACAATATTCTTTTATGTTTAGAAACTTAAAAGTGGAACATGCATCCGTCCTAGAAAAAATCCTTACTTATATAATTTTTAAAAAACAACCTGCACTGTTTTTTTATTTTTTTAAAAAATGATAGAGTTATTAGATAAAAATAAATGTACTCACTATGGCTGCCGTTTAGAGATTAGGAGGAAATGAGAGTGGAAGACGACTAAGGTTTTGTAAAGAGTGTGGGTTAAATTTTTTGGGGTTTAGGTCTTTTGTATTTTTTTCGTTTGATTTTTATGTTTTAAAAAAAGTAAAAGTCGAAAATATTTAAACATTATAATTATAAATAATATAAATACATTAAGTATTTACTAAAATAACATACACACCTATGTTATTCGGTTGGTTTGGTTTAATCGACTTTTTAGATTACCCATCCAACAACCACTCCAACTAGCTAATTGAATCGGTTAAAATCCAGTTAGATTGGTTTGAATCTGATTGGATTGGTTGATTCAGCCCACATTTGCCCACCTCTAAAAAGTACTTCATTAGACTTCAATATGTAATTAGAGTTCAGATTTAAGTAGCTACCCCTCATTTTTTATTTTTATTTTTTAGAGGAAAACTCACTTTTAAATCTGAATTTTAGATAAAATCAAATAGTCTTAAGTATGTTATTTTAAATTCTCTTATCTAAATTTTTAAAATTAAAAACGCACGCCGCCTCTAGTATTTTTCTCAATGGTAAAGTATGAAGTCTTATATATAGACCATGAATGAGTTTTAGGAATCAGAAATTGGTACAATTTTGAAGCTGAGAGGGAAAAGAATCATTAATCACACCCTTAATATTATATATGAAATTGAAGAGTGCGTACCGAAATCGGATGCTAAACAGGAATATGGTTTGGTTGGTCTAAAATACCTTCTAATCGGAATATGGTTTGAGGCATCGACCTCACAGTGCATCTATAAATCATATCCGAACAAAGTTAGTAGCCAGAGGATCACCAATCATCAATCTAGTCCCATGGGAGAGGACCCAAGGATATGAGGATGTTTTCCACAATCATTTAAGTATAAAATAACCATATTATGAAACTTCTAGCTAGTAGCATCAAAATTTGGTTTAAATTTAATGAAAAAATCTCCGCCATATAAATCACTCAATTGTTTTATAGGATTAGGAGTTTTAGAATGATTTGATTTTTAGTGAAGATAATGTAAATGATGAAAAGATTATTCTTACCAAAAATCAACTCTTGGGTCATCTTCATTCACGCTCTACAAAAATTTGTAACCATAGCCCCCTTAAAAAAAACCCTCTTGTGGGGCCCACATAGAATGCATACATGGGCTGATTTTTGGAGATAATGATCTACATGATGAGGAGAACATAGTTACCTGAAATCAGCCTGTTCTAAAACTTCTAACCTCAAATCTACCCATTTTAAATGAATATTTAAAATAAAAGTTTAAAACTTGCAAATTTTTTAAGGACTAATTTAAGGGGGTTAGAAGTTTTAAAACGAGCTGATTTTTTAATATGGTGAAATACATAGTGAGGAGAACATCTATCCTCTCCAAAAATTAGCTCTTTGATGCATTATATATGGGCCCCACAAGTGGGGGGTTATATAAGGGGGGCTATATAACCTGACCTATATATATATATATATATATATAAAATAAAACATGGCCGTCTTCGGACAAAGAATGCTCTAGATTTGTCCTCTTATAAATCTAGTCTGTCTTTGATGACTTGGATAAACACATATAACTTCCTAATCAATGACATATTTGGTAAATAAAGAGTATCTAACGGGCATCGGATTAGTCCGAGTTTAGATAAAAAATGTATATACTCCTGGAGCAAAAAAAAATGTGGTCATGTGGAGGAGAGGAATTTTTCTAACTTTTTATTTTTTATTAATCAAAATGCCATAACCTTTTATCTATTAAGTTATTTTTGACAAATTTATATTTTTGAAAAGCATTTACGAAGATCTTTAAAATGAAGCTAGTCACCTTTATCCAAATTTTTTTTTTTTTTTAAAAGTATTTTTGTTGTTAATTATACGAATGGGGTGCAGACGACATATGGTCGACATGCCGAAGGCATGTTGATATGTACCGAATGCACGAAATCACAAACTAGCATATGCTCCATTAGATTTAATTTAGACGACGGACGTTTCGAAGTCACGAATTATTGCAAGTAGGTCTAAAAATTCAAGAATATCTTAAGGGTGTGGGAGATTTTTTATCATCGTGGATATGATGAGCATGTGGAGCAAGCAACAAATTTGTTTAGATATCTCAAGAGTCTAAATCCTTTGGTCCCAAATTCCCTAGCTAGAATTTAACCACTTGTCCTCCACTTAGTACCCATTAAATATCCACTAACTACTTTTAACTTCAAGTTAACTCTGTTAACTTTAAATAAAATTTAATTAAAATAAAAATAGAAAAAATAAACTACCGTTATTTTTTACCGTAACCACCTTCCCTTCTACTTCATATTTCATCCATTCTAAATAATAATATTTATATAGACACATAACTCAACGTTCTTTTAGATTTCTAATATTATATATATATCTATATAT
>MVGT01002735.1:26778-63229 GCA_002174775.1 Macleaya cordata
TTACCCACACCTCTAATGTTCCACATAGGAAAAGAATCAACCATCATTAATAATTCCAAAAAGGCAGCACGCCCATTGAGATTAATATCATGTGTGTGGTTGTGGCTAAAGTGGCGCTATAGGAGCAAAACTTGTACACGTGGCTTGTTGCCGGCATGCCACATGATCATGATGAGTGTAACGCTGCACATGTGGTGGTCACAGAGTTGAGCCACATGAGCCGAAGCTGCACACGTTGTATGCAAGGTACATGCCACATAAGCATAACACTACGCGTGGCAACCAGGGAGTGTCGCCCACGTGAGCCCAAAACAACAAACAGAAAATTGGGGTTTAGACCATTATATAGTAATTAATTAGTATTTAGTATTTGATAATTTTAAAATATGTGTTTCATCCTAAATGGTAGTTAGTCAAACATTTGTGTTGTAAGTGACAATAATACCCTTATTTTGTAACCAAACCAAATATTCTCCACTACAATTCCTATTTTTTCTCTCATATTCTCCCAAAAAAAATTCTTTTACTATAATTTTTAATTTTTCTTAATTTTATAAAATTATATATTAAAACTAGATGGACACTTCGGATGTCATCGAAATTCGAAAAATATTAAAACTAGGGACTGAGATTCATATCACGTGAGTAATAATCATATGCGTGTAAATCAGTATAAAAATTTGTAATAACTTGTCCACTTCTTTATTTTTTTATTTTTTTATTTTTTTTATCTTTTTTATTTTTTTTATTTTTTTTTGGGGAACCTCGGCGGGGCGAGGGGAAATTTATTGATATGAAAAACCTAACAGGAGGGGGACATAAGGCCTAACCTCCCCATGCCTAATACAAGATGCAAACAAATATGCATGCAGAACGAGGGAAACACCAGCCTTAACCCTTATAATAGGGGACAAGGAGGGCCCCTTCTACAAAACATAAAGAAGCTAGCCACCCAACAGGCCTCCAGCCTTACCGTTAGAAAACGGGGGACAAGGAGGGTACAAGAAAATCGCTCGAGAAGTGTGTTCGACTGTCTGTCCATCCTGCCCCTTACCCAAATCTGACATAAGGCATTCCTAATCTGTCTAGGCGAGCCAAACCCACCAGGCGCATTGGAAAATCCGTCATGATGCTGCAGTTCGATCTCCTTGAGAGACCTAAGGAGGCCATACAGTCCGCAGAAGAGTTTAGTTCTCTATAAACATGTCTGAGATTGATGTTCAGGTTTTTTGTAGCCTCTCTAATCCTCTGCCACCAGAAAGAGAGGTGCCAAGGTATGTTACATTTTTTATTATACCAACTCACCACGAGGTTAGAATCGACCTTGACTATGAAGTTGGTGATGCCCAATTGCTGGCACAGGAGTAGCCCGTCCAGCAGCGCCCTTGTCTTGGCCAGATTGTTAGAACCCGACCCATAGAAACTATAGAAAGCTGCCAACAGGATACCCTGGTCATCCCTGATGACTCCTCCTCTCGCGGCCCCCTGAGACGAGGAGGCCCCGTCTGTGTTGAGAATACAGAACCCCGGGGGAGGACGAGACCATCGGAGTACCAAGGGTGGCTTGCGATGAACCGGAGTGGGGGACAACTTACAGACTCGGAGAATGTGATGGAGCATGCCAGGGCTGTGATTGCTGATTCTCAGGAGCAGATTGATGTTGTGTACCCATTGCAATACCTTGTAGAGAATGACGGCCATTGAGGATGGAGATTCATCATGCCTCCGACGATTTTGCTCCGACCAAATCTCCCACATAATGGCCATCGGAAAAAGTGTGGCCAGTTTACCCATTTGAGACTTTCTGTGGGCGACGTTAAACCAAGCTGAAATAAACACTCGAAGATCCCTATAGTTGGTCCGATGGATCCCGAATAGTGGAGATAGCCGATCCCATAAGAAGATCGCGATCTCACCACTTAGGAACAAGTGATCCATAGATTCAATATTCCTGTGTACACAGTAGAAACACCCCGACGCCAAGCTGATGGCACAATCTTGGATACGGACATCCACCGGGATGGCATTATTGAGGAAGCGCCAAAGGAGGATCGCCATCTTCTTAGGAATGAAATTCGCCCAGTAGTGTCGGGGAAGGGGGCAGGCCGGCGCCTGATTCAAAAGGAGAGAAAATACCGACTTCATAGTGAACTGACCATCTGGGGAAGGAGCCCAAAGTTGTTCATCCGAGTCAGACTTGATGCGGGAATCGTACCAAATCCGCATCTTAGCGATCATAGCATCCGACTTACCTAGGATACTGAAATTGGCTTCGGTAGCTTCAGCAAGCGAGATCGGGGCCGGGGGTTCTACCTCAGTAAAGACATCAGCCAGGACCCCCATGTTGCTCCAATTCTCATGACAGAAACTCATATTCCCCTGCCTAACCTTTCAGGTGGAGTTTTGCACAAGACTACCGATGAGACTGGCACATTCTTTCCAGAATTTAGATGCTGTGATGGGGGGAACATAGCCAGACAATATGGTGCTATCTATACGGCACTTTCTCCAAATAAAGGCAACTTAGTTAGAGTTATTAGCAATAACCCCCCAGAGACTCTTGAGTCTAAAGCTACGGACCATGTCCTTGAGGTTACGAACTCCTAGGCCCCCTTCCACTAAAGGGGTGCAAATGTTATCCCAAGACACCCAATTGCGTTTCGGTTTCCCCTCAAACGAGCCCCAAAAGAAGTTGGCAATCATGCGACTTGCTATGTTAAGTACTTTTTTAGAGACTGCGACCGTGGAAAGGAGGAAAATGGCCATACTGGAAAGGACGTGTCTGATCATAATGAGCTTACCTCCTTAAGTTAAAAAATTCACTTTCTAACCAGCTATCTTATTGCGGATTTTAGTGAGAAGATCATCGAAGTAAATAACTTTGACCCGCCCATCATATATGGGAGTGCCAAGGTAGGACATATGATTAACCTTATGTTGGTAGCCCGTGATCCGAACAATAGAGTTGATGAGAGTGATCGGGGTTTTAGAGTACATCATAAACGAGCTTTTCTCCACATTGATCTTCTGACCAGAGCATAAGCAAAACCTGTCAAGGAACTCCATGCAGCCCTTGACCGAAGTCTCCATACCATTCAGAAAAATGATGGTGTCATCAGCATAGAGAAGGTGAGTGACAGGGTCGCATTGACGCGGGGTGTGGAATCTACTTATCTTCTTGTTTCCAAAAGCCGCCGACAGCCCCTCACCGAGAACTTCCGAGCAGAGAATGAAGAGGATAGGAGACAACGAGTCTCCTTGCCTTAGACCTCTGGTGGCCTCGAAGAAGCCATTATAAACGCCCTGCATCACCACCTAGTAAAATCAGCACGAGACACAAGCTAAGATGACTTCAATCATCGCGTTTAGAAAGCCGAACCTCTGAAGAACAGCCTTTAGAAAAGGCCATTCGACCCGATCATAAGCCTTAGCTATGTCCAACTTCATAATCACATTCCCACCTTTCCTTTTCTTACCCAGAGAGTAAGCCATCTCTTAGGTAAGAGCAATATTCTCCATGATCGATCTACCTTTGACAAAAGCCCCTTGTTCCTTAGAGATCAGACGAGGGAGAAGAAGGGAGAGGCGTGTACAAAGAATCTTGCTGCAGATCTTGTACGCAACATTGCAAAGGCTGATCAGGCGGAAGTCCAAAAAATGGAGCGTGGTATCAACCTTGGGAATAAGGGTAATAAAGTTGGACTTAAGTGACTTGGGGAGAGGGGCCCCACTAAAAAACTCTTGAGCAGCAGCAATTACATCCGTCTTAATAACCTCCCAGTCATTCTGGAAGAAGGCGGCCGAGAAGCCGTCCGGCCCGGGGGCACTATCCGCAGGGATGCTAAAAACAGAGTGTTTCACTTCCTCTTCGTCCGGGCACCTGAGCAGAGTAATGTTGTCTTCTTCGGTAAAGCTCGAGGGGATGTGGCTAAGCATATCCTTCTGCACCTGGCAGCCCTCGGATGAGAGCATAGAGGAGAATAGGAAATATCGTCTTTGTGCATCAGGTCTATATCGACCGACCAGTCTCTATTAAGCAGAAACAAACCTGGGATGCTGTTCCTGCTCCGTTTTACCTTGGCCATCATGTGAAAGAATTTAGTATTGTCCTCACCCTCCTTGAGCCATTGGACTCCCGACTTCTGTTTGTAAAAGATAGATTCCTGAAGCAAAGCTTTCTTGTAAAGCGCTTTGCATCTGTTGAGCTCAGAACCCACCTCGTCCTCCCACACCCTCTCGAGACTGGCTTCAGCAATGAGGATCCTATCCTCCAGGGTACGGAGATTCTGATGGACATTGCCGAAGGTGTGAATGTTCCAGGGTTTCAGATGCCCACGGAACCTCTTGAGTTTGGTAGCTAGGGCCTGCATGGGAGAGCCCACCACCTCCACACTCCAGCTATCCTTCAGCAAATCGTTGTAGGAGTCGTGGGTTACCCACATGCGGTGAAACCTAAAAGGAGCGGGCCCCTGCCGGATATTATTATGCAGCGCCACTATTAGGGGAGAGTGATCCGAGCAAATACGAGCTTGATGAGCGATCGAGATCAGCGGAAAAGACTGGAGCAAAAGCTATTGACCAGGACTCTGTCAAGCCTGGCCCAAATGCGACCCGAGCCATGTTGGTTGTTGCACCAAGTGAATTTAGACCCAGTATAGCCACCATCCATTAAATTATTGCTCTCAATGAAATCGTTGAAGTTCGAAATATTAGCACCCAGGACTGGTCTACCCCCTAGTCTCTACCCCAAGGTTAGAGACAACATTGAAATCCCCACCTAGAAGCCAAGGGGTGGAAATCCCCGTCCTGAGAACCGATAGGTCAGACCAGAGGGCCTGACGCGAGTTACCCCGTCGCAGCTGGCGTAGACGAAAGATGCCAGAAACTCCACCTGTAATAACTTGTCTACAATTATGAAGAAGATAAGGATGATTAGAATTCCTAAAAATAAGGAATTTATAGTTATTACATTGATTTTTTAAACTGTTTCAGAAGTGTTAAGACAGTTACAAAAGGGTAATAAAGGAAATTTAACTTATAGAAAATGGTTGACGGTGGACTAAATCAATATTTTAAAAAGTTTAAAAGTCTAACAACTATTTTTTAAAATGATCACGAGATCTTTTATGTATTTTAAAAATATAAAATACTAAACACTAATTATTTTTTTTCAATGGGGGTTTTAACTAATTTTATGAACAACAAAATGTACATGTATGACGACGAGACTTTAATAGGGTTACTTTGTATGCATGAATGCAAGCAAGGTACGGTATAAGAGGCAGTTCTGTAAAGCCTGTGATGAAGCAGTATTGTTGCTGTTAGTAAGGATTGCGGAGGATCTCCAGCTAAATCTGGAGTAGTCTGGAATTGAATCCATTGGATTTAGTGATCTCTGATTACCTGTGAGGTTTCTTTTGTCTTTGGTGCTTTGGGGGTACTAGCTACTGCCATGCATGCATGCATACATCATGCATGGAAATCCACGTAGCACTCTCTCTCTCTGGTCCACCAATCCATTAAGTGTTACCTTAATTGGGTCTATCTCTTAACCTCTATGTTTACGTACACAACAAAAATCAACTTTGATTGGGGCATGCTTTTTGATACCCTGCCATAGGGCCACTAGATTTGAGCCTTCACCGGCCAAATTAAAGGATATAATTATCAAATCATACAATGGTTCTGATCTAGAGAACCATGGTGATTTTTGGCGTCTTACACCAAAACATTCTTATGTGGGTGGACCCACAAAGAGCATTTTATGTGGTATCAAAGTGAGACACAACAAGATCAGAAGACACTTTCTCTCTCTAGATGATGGTGGTGGGGATGGATTTGTTTGGGTAGAAATCGATGAAGGTGATATTTAAGATCAATACCGTGTTGTCTGATAATTTGGTTGGCCCCTAAGTTGACTACAATGGTCGACTCAGTACTACACATTAAGATAGGTACGTACGTCGATTTGCAGTGATCGCTAACATAATATGTCCCACATTGTATATATATATATATATATTGTAGCCTTTCAAGTTTATTTTATATAATAGTTTTCGTGCGTCTAGATGTATGGATGTGATGGATATATATTAGAATGTTTGGGCAGACTATGAGGTATAATTAGGGGGAAAATGCTACAAGTACCTTGGATTTGCACCTTTGCTAATACCTCTAATTATTTTATTCAAATTAGACCAAAATTAGACCCACGTTAGACTAAATTAGACTCAGATTAGACCCAAATTAGACCTCGGGTATGATTTTGTGTGCAAATTCGGGGTGCCTGTAGCATTAAAGGGTCAGATCTTTTATATTCTTTTGGGTTTAGGAGAACGAGGAAAAAGCCCTTGTCAATGGTTAACTTAAACTTCCAGCCCAAGCAACTAATATTTTATAATAATAAATAAATATAATCCATTTTACAAGGAAATGTGAAAGGACACCAATGCCCTTACACAGATACGATGTTAAAGAGCTCATACTTTCTATATTCATATATGAGTTCTTACTATTTGCATACAGTTTTTTCTAAAAAAAATGAAGTCATGGGCTTGGATAAAGATAAAGATGAAAATAAAGATGAAGAAGATGAAAATAAAGATGAAGAGATTAAGTAGAAGAAATGGAGGAGAAGATGAAGATGAAGAAAAGAAGAATAGAAGAAGAAGCCCCTACTTTATATTTGCATATTGATTGCATATTATTTTTAATTTTTAGAAAATTAAACCATGTGATCTGGTTCTGAAGATGAAGAGAGGAAGAAAGATGATGATGAAGATGAAGATGAAGATGAAGATGATTAAGGGAAGAAATCGTACACTTCTTTCTTTCACATAGGGTATTTTGGTCATTTAGAAAAACCCTAATTTATAAACTTTCATAAAAAGAGTGCCACATGTAAAAAAAAGACAAAACAACTACTGCAAATACTTTTATAGGATCCACATGGAAATGATCCAAATGATGAACAAAGGCCTCTTACCCAAATTGCAAAACTACTGCAACATACTTTTGTAGGATCCACATGGAAATGATTCAAATGCTGATTTTGATATACTCCTCACCATGTAAATCATTATATCCAAAAATTAGTCCATTCTATCACTTTGAATCCACTTAAATCAACCATTAAAAAACTAGCAAATTTTATGTGCTCTTCTTTACCGTTGATTTGCAATAAACTTTTGATGGGTTAGATATTTTAGAATGAGATGATTTCCGGATGATCTACATTACATAGTGAGTAAAACATCCTCACTAAAAATCAGCCTTCATGTGGGCTCCTCAAAAAGTGAGTTGCAACAGTGTTAATATCCCTCCTTTGTCTAAAATGGCTCTTAATGCATGTACATTAACTAGTAGAAGGCACGTGTAAAATGCGAATCGATGTACCCATCTTTGGGTCAAACTGCTAGCTAGGCCCAGCTTCAAAATTCTAAACCCAGTTCTCAACCTGGCTGCAAGCTTGGGCCTGAGAAATCCTGTCGGGGCTGTGGACTTTAAGCTCTTTTGCCATCCCAACTCAGGTTTGAAGTACTAGGTAGATTCTAATGCTCGATCAGTTCTTTTCTCCACGGTTGAATCTTGCAAGTGTTAGTATTGAGTGCAATAATATTATTGAAACAAGTAAGCTTTCTCGGCAGAGGCCCGATATGAAGCAATCTGTAGTTCCAATATCATCGAGCCATACATTTCATACAATCATACATGGAACAAGATAAGATGAAGAACATAAAGTTTGTATCTAGCTAGGCTAATTCCTGACATTGATGGATCTTCTGACTTCAAACCAGCAACACATATCTGTACCTAATTTCTCCGAAGTTTAAACAAATTGTGGATTCAAAAATTCTCGATAAAGCAGCATAATCTCCGTTGCTCGTTCTTTTATGCTATTATCGTGATCTCCATCTCTATTTTGAAAGCCAGTAGATAATAAGGAACAATGTGCAAGCAGCAATGACTGCAGATAGGATGAGAGTATCTCTAGACTTCTTCCTTCTTATGGCACCTGCCAAGGTTCAAATGCAATATTATATGACATTTTATTTTCAGGATAGCAAACTCTAATGATCTAAGAATCAATGGCGCCAGATAGATAACGAACCAAGAAGGCCACGGATAACAGGGAACTTGTCACTGAGTTGCTTGACTTTTCCTTGAACATCTCCAAGTAAAGTACGTTGAGAGCCCAAAACCGATCTTGTTGTTTGAGCTTGACTTATTACTTCATCAATCTGCACAGAGCTGATCCAATTAAGTTGCATGGATAAGATAGATAACTACTTATAGAGCGTTAAGTGCATACAGAAGATGTTAGTCTATTCACGCAAACTAAGTTTTGAACCAAAATATCATTGAAAGAAGAGAAATGCATAACATGTTCGATAAACCCATTCAAATTTGGGGAGCTTGAATAATTCTCTTGCAGCTGTGATGCAAACAAGCAAACAAGGTGAAATAATAGTGAAAGCAAACTATCCACACTTAAAAACATGAAGAATCTATTGTGAAATAAATGTTAGTCCTGATTTACATAGCAAAATTTTGGAAATGAAAATTTTGGCTTATGGCACTATTAGAAGTCTAACAATGATGCACCTCAAAGAGATAGGTTCAACAAAAATGATTGTCTGTCTGCTTAAAACATTGCCCGGGAAGTACAAGCATACAACAATTTTATATCACTTCGCACATAACAGTAAAAGAACCACTTGACAGTGTCTAGATAATCATTATGCCACCAGTCTTTGAGGTGCATGCTTACTGAAGGGACATTCAGAAGGTACTCGACGTGGGGACCACTCCTTTTTACCTTCACATTCTTCGTCAAAAGTCATGGATTCAATTTGGTGCCCAAATCATATCAGGTATATCATTCAAAATCTTAAATCCATCTCCAGTGTGTCGCTTGGTTAACAATTCCACTCTCTCCATGAGAGCTTAAGCTTCAGACTACCCAAAATATCTTTTTTGTTATACATTTATTTTGTTTGAGTTCGGACGAAGGAGTTGAATGAAAAGATGTCCCCCACAATATTCTTACCCATAGATGATACGAAAAAAATGCTCATGAGAGCCTTCACTTTAATTTAGCCCTAAGCAATCAAAGCAAGTATTAGGATGCTTCTCCTAGTAGTGCTTACTTCGGGTTGTAATTTTTATCCTGTTTAACATGATATCTCATTGGGGCCTAACCCATAGCTTAATCTCGAAAAGATAAGAAATGATCCTAACTACTCAACCTACTCCAGATAAGTATTTGTTCGTACAAAGTACCCAATCAAAAAAAAAAAAGAATGTATGTTCAACCAAAGTGGAAGCGGGGCATTTGAAATGACATAATAATAACTTATAGCCATTCATTTTCATAAGATATCTGTTCATTTTAAGCAAGTATAAATTAACTCCTGGCTACTCGTTAATCAATTATGAATCATCACCCGTAGACATATAACAACCACAAAGAACTTAATTGTAATACATTAACACATGGGATTTGGAAATATATGTAGGCTGTAATAACTAATAAGAAAACCAGGGTAGTTCTATTAATCGTGTTAGAAGACAGAAATATGGATAGGAAAGAACGTCCAAGTCTTACTTGAGATATGCTTCCATGTATTGCAGATCTCTCTCTTAATACCTGAATTCTTGGTGACATACTGCCAGATGCCTAGAAGATGGATAGTAAAATAAAAATAATGATTAGCTTCAGCACAGTCATAAAGATAAAATTTCAATGCATGGGGAAAGTTCACCTCACCTTGTATTCAGTGATATCATCCCTGACAGAACTAAGAAGCTCAGCGTGCTCCCTCATAGAGTTTATGTTTCCCTTGATTCGTTTGAACTCCTAAAGAAAAACATATATTTTGTCAATGGAGAGTAAGAACGGTCTTAAACCAACTCTAGCAATAAAAGCATCATGCAAGCAAAGCAGTCTTGAGGATTTCACGTTGAGCAGCTGTAAAACTTTAAGAAGGTAAAAAAAGAAGAGCAATTGCGGAGAAAGATCTGTTAAAAAATAATATCCCATAGCAGATACAGAATGACATTTATTATCAAAAAGAAAAATACATAATGACCTTTAGTACCACAAAAAGAAATAAATGTATATGTTAAATTCGTCGAAATACATCTAGTAATGAGGGAAGGGACACGCGAGTCGGTGTGTGACACACTTACCGGCCAAAAGCCGAACTCTAATTCCATTTGTTGGAAGATTCATTCTAAAATACTGTGGTTGTGGTGTTGCTGGTGGCATGGTGGGTTGCTGATGTCCAAGTGGCCAGGTGGTCTTGAGGTGATGGTCATGAAGTGGTGGTGGTTTCTGGTGGAGTAGGGGTGATGATAGCCACGGGGTGACGATGATGGTGGTAGGGGTCATGATTGTTGTGAGGTGATGGTTGCGCATTGGTGGGGGAGTGGTGTGGTGATGGCGTTGGTGGTGTAGTATGATGGTGAGTTGAAAGGTTTACATGTCCATCGAGACAATAACTTCTTTCTGTTTTCTAAGTTAAAAAAAAAAACGAGAGAGAGAGTTGGTACAATTTGTAGCAGAAAAGTAACTACTCAAAAGTCATTTTTTATGAGGTTACCAAACTAACTTTTTGACTTAAATAAGTTAAATAGCAACTTCTAGACATGCTTGCAAACAGCCTCTTATTCCTAACTAGCCAAAGAAAGAGGAAAAACCACATCATATCACTTTTCAGTTTACATTCTAAGTATATCATGTGTCTGAAGTTTAAATTATTGGGAAAATTCAGAATGAGTATGCATAACACAGCTTACTTTTTGAAAACTTCCGGAGCAGGATCGAGGCAACCATTTAGAATGGTAGTGCAAAATACAATTCAGTTTTCGAAGATCTTTGATTCATGACGGTGATATCTGCGTACTAATCTTGTTTCGTACAAGTTTAAAACCTTGCGAGCAAGCTGAGGGCCTTGTATGAAACAAACTCTAAGGGTACTTAGTTGTATCTGAACAGAACGATGGAGTTGAATACCAGAAACTAAGTGACAGAACATGTGGTTCTCATACCCAATGGGTGCCTTAAGGGGCTTCAAGGTGGTTGACAGTCCAAGACTGAAAACAACTTGACCATGTAAATAAATAATAAAGTTTCATATAGAAAGGTGTCAACACATGAAGGTTTAGATATTGTTTCGACCTAATAGAGACACACCGAAACATCTAGTTCTCATAAAGATTAACACCGAAATGAAACAATCAAAACATACAAGCATCCGAAACATTCTGACTTTTGAACCATTCATACAACAAATTGTCCATTCAGAGAACATTATGAATTTACGAAGTTAAAACCATGGTTCTTTTATTATGATATATTGTCACTACCCTACCCAGGGAGGTAAGAGGTGCAAAATTCTGAATGCTATTGCTCTAAGCCTGACAACTAACGCAACAAAATTGACAACAAATAGTTTCACTTATTCATATAAAGGCAGTAACACAAAAAATAAAAATCATCACACCTTAGGCATTGTTGCTGGATGTGATACTACTGTTTGAAACCCTGCCCACTAGGTTGAATTACTTGAGTATTACCAAATCATAATGGCCCAGGGAACATGTTAGTATTGTTAATGCAGTTTCATGTTAATACTTAACCTTTCGTATCTTTATCTACTTCTGTTTTGTCTGTCAACACTTAAAAACTCCTCTGTAGCCATGCAACTTTGTGATTCTCTTCTTTAACTTCTGTTTTGTAATGAGAGTTACCTTATTTTCTGTTTCGCAGAGAGTTACCTTTGATACCACAAATTCTTAAACTATTAAACTCCAAAGCCCATTCCATTTCGCAGAGAGTTACCTTATTTTCTGTTAATCTTATATAACCTTTTGTTTTACTTGAAATGAATGACAACACATATCACATATGCAATATAGATGATTAGTTGCAAGCTATATGACAATCATTGTAAAGGAACTTATGTTTACTAACTAAGATGGTCAGATGCAATATTGGTATTGACACCGGTATGTTGAAATGGAATTTTCGGAATTTAAATATGGTGCTGGGTATCCAATCCAATACAGCAATACCATGCTTTAGTAGAAGTGTCATGTAGTAGCAAGTACTGGTACTGGTATTACATCCGAAATTTTTCGAATGATTCGTTTCAGTAGTGACCGGAAGGAAATTGTCTAGGTTTGTATCGGTACTGTTCATGCATTGTTTTGTAATGAGATATCACATTTTTCGACAGACCCTAAATGCTATAGGTGTAAGAGATTGTCAATGTCAACAACGGCTATCGAAATGTTTCAGTCAAAATGACTTGGTTTTTCAACTAACCGAAACATTCAGTTGAAACAAGATTTTAAAACTTGAACAATATAGTTAATTAGGGAGGAAAGAACCATAATAACTGAATTATTATAACCAAAAACAAAGGACAGAACAAAGATAAATGGAGGCAAACCTGAGTAAACTCATGTAGTATGTCTCTATGCCTCGCTAGCTTCTGGGTAACTGAATTAGTAGGCATTGCAGACGCAGCACAATGACTCATGGCATCATTGGTATCCAGTAGCTTTTCAAGCAAAGATTGAATCTCCATTTCCATAGACTTCCATGATCTCCCAGACGCAATGGTTGGTGACCCATTATCTGCATAACCTGAACCTCCAGCACAATCATCAAAATGGTAAACAAACCCAATCCACCACTCTAAGCATCCAGAGATTCAAACACTGAAGAACAGCACTAACCCATAAATTACAGTTCTTTCAACTACTGCTACATATAAAATTGATCAAGAAAAAACTGATAAAAATACATCCAAACTTAGAATTCATGCAAAACTATACACATTTACAGGCACCCATTTATTCAACGTGGCACAATATTTGATCCCTGCACAAAGCATAATGTACACAAATGACAGCTGAGGTGGCAAGACCACAAGCAAGTTTACATCCTATTTTCCTGCTACATGCCAAAAGAGAAACCACACTTTTACCTCTTCCTATTTCCATACTCACCCTATTAATACAAGACTAACCCAATTTTCGTGATGTTAAACCTTAATAATTGTATTCAAAGGGGGATAGTGCAATACATTTATTATGGGGTGTACCATGGACAAGGATGCCGTCCATGTGAACGATCCAGATGGTTATGTATCAAACTGACGGTCTCGATTTTCCTATCATTTCGCAAAGAAAACCTCATATTAGCAGGATATGAACTATAAACTACGGCACTGTCAGCATAGACTACTTTTTGCCTTACCCAGTTTTACAAATTCAGAACTTCCAGTACGTAAAACCTAATCCATTCTCCTAATTAATTCACCATCCAAGTTGTTTTCCTGTACAATAAAACCTCCCCACTAGATCTCTCCTTAAGAAACACCAATTTTGGTCAAAACATCAATCATTTTCAACTAGGACTACAACCAAATTCTCTCTCTAAACCAAAATGTGTTCGAATTACGGAATTCAATGACATGGGCATGGTTAATCTACAAAATTAAGATCCCCAATTTTCTAAATCCCTAAAAAATTAAAACAAAATATACAATATAGACATCAAATAATACCCAATTTGATCGAAATGCAGAAATGTTTGAAAACAAATCTAAAAAGAAATCGATCATTGAGAGAGAGACCTCCTTGGGTGAACCTAGCGCCGAGCTTAGCATAAGAAGAAAGCTTAACATCAAGATCTCCTTCGATCTTTCTCGCTTCTTTTCTCAATTCCTCCCAACCGGATTCCTGCAACTCCAGATTTGGATCCATCATTTGCAGAGTAGATGTCATCCTTCCTCTCTCACTTTCTCTCTCTATGTTGTTGTTGTGAAAGTTATTGGTTCCGTTATTACAGTTGGAATTCCCATTCGAACTTCAAAATCACACTACGAAGAATCAAGAGATCATCATCTTCCTCTCTTTCTCTCTCTACGTTCCGTTGTATTTTTTTTTTCATCAATTTTGAGATGGACTGGATTTGATGTGTTAAAGTGAAAACACTGTTGTTTCAGAAAAGAAGGGTGGTTTTTGTTTTCCTTGTCTTCCTCTTTTTATTTTTTTACTTTACTAAAATTTTACGACAGATGATGACCCAGTTATGAAGATAGTTTGGTGACACGTGGCATCATTTTTAGAGAATTTGGACCCACTCAGTTTATGGTCCCACTTCCATCCTCACTTTTTCTCTTTTAACACCCCATATAGTGTTTACACCTCGTTTACACTGGACTATTTATCCACATAGAGATGATCCAATGGCTGATATTCTGTGAGGATGATTTATGCACCATGTAGATAATAGGCCCTACTTGGGCACCGTGATTTCCGCACAATGTATCTCTTTTTAATTACCACCCACAAGAACTATGAATATTGGCATTTCCGAATATGCACATGACCATAATTACAAAAAGGGAGGGGATACTTGACCCTAGGTCTTAAAAGCCCCTATTAAAACCTCTGTTGTTAGGTCCATGAGTTGTCTCATAGTTTGTTTGTCAGTTTGCGTGTCAAATCTCAATATGGTCTATGTAACTTGAGTTAGAGTTCGTGAGTCATCTCCACATTTCTGATCATTGAATGCTTGAAGAGAAGAAGAGAAAACTTGCATGAAGCTCAACTAATCACCACCAAAAAAATATCTTAGGATATTAAGTGACTTAGATACTTAGTATCCCCATAGGTAGTTAGTTGCATGAAGACTCTAGTATGATATCCCCACATTAAATGGATGTTTTAGAGGTGTTTTCACATCTAAGAAACATTCATAAGTTGGTTGATTTCTATTTTTCTTTCCAAACAAGAATTTTGCTTTTGAAACTAAAGTTGCTTTCGATAGGAGAATTCTTCGTATCGAAACCAAAAGGTTCTGTGAGCCTTGCTTTTGAAAGAAGAATTCTTCGTATCAATACCAAAAGGTTTTGTGAGCCTTGCTTTCAAAATTAGACTTTCTAATATCGAAACCAACATGAAAAAACTCCATAAAAAGTTGTTAAAATTCAATTTCTTCTTAGAGTGGGTTTCCTAACCAACCTTGGATTGTTTTAGGAGTTTCTACAACATATTGGGATGTCAATTACTAGTATATAAAAGGTTATTTGGTTCATAATTCGCGGGAACTACACAACACACATATCAACACAAGCTTAGAGGGTTTTTCTATCTTATTCTAGGTTTTTAAGTCATTATTGAGTATTCTAGTTCGATATCTTTTAGATGGAGAACTTGAATTTTGACCTTCATTGATTGTTCTAGTTAGATTAAGTTCTATTATAGATTACCTAAATATTAGAATGATTATTGAGAGTTGAAGATGACCAAATCTTTCTCATCTTTACCTAAAACTCTAGTTTAGTTTTGCCGGTAGATTTCTTATCTTTTGAACTTGAGGATTTGAGTTCGTGGTAGTGTACTCGTGGATTCGAGTGTGTGTACATGGTACGGGACTTGAAGGTGTTCCAGTTGACACATTGCTGATCAACTAAGGAACGGTTTGTGGATTCAGATTGTGTGAAGGCTAGATCAGCTGATCTGAGCATGGAGTTCATGTTTGTTGGTGGTTAACAATTGTAAGCTTTCTCTAATTCTTAGTGGATTATTATGCTGGACTAGGTCTAAGGATTTTTTCCAGTTTGGGTTTTCTTCGTCAATAAAAATTTCTTGTGTTAATTCTTATTCACTTTAAATATTGAAATATTCGATTCTAGTTCTTAATTCCGCATATTAAGAATCGAATAAGTCAATACTTGTAGTCTGTAGACACCAAATTTCGCCCCCGGATGCTAAACATTCAAAATTGGAGTGCACTGCGAGATCTAGGTATCAACCTTCCTTAATTCAACTCAATTCGACCTTGTCTCAACTCAATTGGACTTAATTTGACTTAATTTAGTTTAAATCGGGCTTAATTGAATGAATATATCGGGTAGAAATCCTCAAAATTTGAACTCAGTTTGACTTTAATTGGACCACATCAGGGTTCATTGATACTTGGCTCAACTCAATTGGGTCCTCACTTGACTCAATTTGACTTTATTAAGTTCAATTTGGCTCAAAATTAAGCCTAATTGAAAGATTGAATGAAATCCTTAAATTTGTCCCCAATTTGGCCTTAATTTGATCACATTTGGATTCTTCGGGCTTAATTAAAACTTAATTGATCCTTAATTGATATTTAAGATCAAGTAATTTTGAAAATTTAGAAGAAATTGGACTGAATTTGGGTTTAAAATCAAAATTAGAACAAGAATTGGGGTTAGAGCGAACCCGGAACCAACTTTTAATGGGGGAGATGTGTTGGAATATTCAAGGAATATTCCAACGGTTCTCCATGAGCCATTTTTTCCAGACTATCAGATCTGATCAAATCTGATGGCTAGCAGAAAATGGCCCTCCATGAGCTGGTTTTTTGCTAACCATTAGATCTGATCAGATCTAACGGCTGAGATTAAAAATATCCATAAACCCCTTGTTTCACCCTTTTTCCACCCAAGTTTTTTAGATCTCTCACATCTTCTCTCATTCCTTAACTCTAAACTTGTTCACACCCCTACCAACCTATATTTTTTCTATTAAAAGAGGATATCTCTAACATTTTAAAGGGAGCATTCAATAGATCTATTAGAGGAGACCATTCAATAGACCTCATGGGAGATGCATTCAATACATCTCATGAGTTATATTGAATAGCTTGAGAGCATTCAAGAGCTTGAGAATGAGAGAAATAGAGTTAAGTGAGAGTAAACCCATCTCCATTAGATCTTAGCCCTACTCTCTACCCCCATCATCCATCAATTACCATCTACACCACCCATCTTAGCCTAAACCTTGCACATTCAAACCTCCCTCAGCATGGGAAGAACTCAAACTAATTGAGCTTTTCTTTCCATTTTGAGGTTGGTTAAGTGAGAGTTAGTGGTAGATCACATCACTTTTTAAAAGAAAATTTTATTTTCTTCATTTATCATCAACAAAATAAATCACCATGTCTTAATGGAGGGTTGATCAATGGTTTTCTTAACTCTCTTCATTGTGGATCTTAAGCAAAATAGGTAGGTGATCATCACCCCCTTTTCATTGGTAGTAGATATTACATCTCAAATGTTCTATGATATCTGTAGTTGAAAGAAATAAATAAATGTGTCATTTTATGGATCTTTCCTCATGATATAATTTTGATGTGCATAAATAACTAGTTAGTCATTTTGTTGGAATACATTGCTATTAATCTTTATTATTGTTCAAATTATTAAATGCCACTTAAAATAAATAATATCATTTAAGTGTGTTTGACATTTTATGTATCATGAAATAATGAGTGATTTGATGAACAAGAAAGGTTTACCCCTTTAAGGTATTTTACATCATGTGATGATGTCTTAATAAACAAAAAATGAATAAAAAATAAAAAAAATGACAAATATAAAAAAAAAATAAAAAATTAAATCAAAAAAAAAAGAAAAAAAAAAAAAAAAAAAATTGATTATAAAATCAATAAAACATAAAAAAAAAAAAAAAAAATGCAAGAATATTTAAATAAAAAAAAAAAATAAAAAAAAAAAAAAAGTAGAATAATAAAAAAAAAAAAAATAAAAAAAAAAAGTTAAAGAACGAGACAAAAAGAAAATAAAAAAAAAAAAAAAAGAAAGTTAAAATAATAAAAATAAAAGAAAAAGAAATAAAAAAAAAAAAAAAATAAAAAAAAAAAAAAAACTAATTTATAAATAAAAAAAAAATAAATGATTAATTTAAATTATTAAAAAAAAAAAATACAAAAAAATATAACATAAAAAAATAAAAAAAAAAAAAAAACTTGTCACTTTCATGTTGTGTTCTCTTAGAAATCAACTAAAATAACAAATAAGCTTTCAAATAAACTACTTGGGTTTTAAAACCAACCTAGTAGGCCTTTTGGGCATACTCATTCTTTGTGCTTAAATGAGCCCATTACACACTTTTTCAAGTGTTAGGCTTTCTTTGTGGGTTCCATGCCATTATTCTCATGGGTTTCCTAAACCCTCATACCCTCATTGGCCTTATGATCCACTTCAACTTGTTTGTGTCCTATCCACTATCTATTGGGCTTAACAAGCCTAAAAACTCCCAAACTCTAATAAATCAACTCAAAAAATGTAGGTTTTTTTAACCTAGAATAAGATAACCTAGGTTAGACATGCCATTGCTCCAAGTCTAATGTGGCATTAGGTCTAGGGTTATTTGTTCTCTTACTTTCCTAGTTTAGAATAGCATTAGGCTAGGATTGCTTGTTATTTTCGGGATTAGGCTAGGAATTTGCCTAAACTCGTCAAGTGTGACCTCCATGGACTGGCACACCTAAGTGTGGCATGCATGCCTACGCCACATCGATGGTCTTGCACACTCGATGTAGCGCCCCAAATTCAATTACCGTCTAAACCCAAACTTAAACTCATAACTCGAAGCATTAAAACCAAACCAATAACATTCAACCTAAAATTAAGTCCAAAACATGGGCCAAAAAAAGACTAATTAAAATGAAACCCATAAAATTTCGATCAATAACACTAGCTGATACGATCAAAGAAACACTATAGTCAATCAATTAAAAACAACATCAACAACAAGAATGAGTTTGTTATCTTTTATGCTGAATGGCACCACGGCTGCCTACGTACCCAAATAGGGATCAAGCATAACGTAGTTCATCATTCAATCCCACACAAGGCACTCTCATCACTTTTTAACTTTAGTGTTAGTTCGACCAACTTATACAATCTCTCGACAAACACAAATAAAGATTCCTACATCTAACAACTAAAGTAGGTGGTCCACAAAATTAACCAATTATGCACTGGGTTAACTTGTGTTGACATCGACTCATCTCCGTTAATAAGCAAGTAACCCGCCTCGGCTAGGGTATACCTCCACAAATTTCAAAAACAACACTTCGGACATCGTATAAATGCAAACAGAGAAAAACAAGCCAACCCCATTTCTTATTCCTAAGTTCTATGTAGTCTTTCTCAACTAAGAGAAATTGATGTTTAGGGTACTCATAATCTGCCTAATATAAGTAGGCTGATTTTACATGAGTTGTAACATGTTATGATAATATTTTGATAGTAGTAGGGTTTAACATGTTGTTACGCTACTAGTTTGATTGAGTTCGGCTTCAAACATGAAGTTATGTTGCTTATAGGGTTAGTTTTTGGTAATAACCTAATGTTATGTTTTTGTTCGGGCTATAGTTATATTAAAACATGTTGTTACATTACTGATTTGAATGTATAAAGATTGTAACTTGATAATATGTTGTTGTGTTGATTTTGTACAAGACTACAGGCTGCTGATTTGTTCCTTGTTGGTTATAATTAGGATATAACTTGCTTGTATGTTATCATTTTGGGTTAAACTAGAACTTTAACTTAGTCAATCTGATAATTAATTACGGCTTAAATATATATCTTGAATGTGATAATCTGATAATGATTTTAGTATTGGATGCAATAGAGTTGCCTGGTTATAGATTATGCTTTGGGAATTAAATTCAAATTTATATGCGGTGAAAGTGATAAGCATGATAGAGTAGAAACTACTATTCATGACATGTAGACTGAAGATTAACCTAATAGTTGACTTGGAGTATTAATAACAACTATGATGATGTTGTGAATCCCTATTGATTGGTGGTTGGCTCGTTCTTCTCTGTTTGCATTTATACGATGTACGAGGTGTCGTATTCAAAATTTATGGAGGTATACCTTAGCCGAGGTGGGTTACTTATTGACGGAGAGGAGTCGATGTTAGCACAAGTTAACCCAGTGCATAATTGGTTAATTTTGTGGACTACCTACTTCAGTTGTTAGATGTAGGAATCTTTATTTGTGTTTGTCGAGAGATTGTGTAAGTTGGTCAAATTGACACTACAGTTAAAAAGTGATATGAGTGTCTTGTGTGGGATTGAATGATGAACTACGTTATGCTTGATCCCTATTTGGGTACGTAGGTAGCTGTGCTGCCGTTCAACATAAAAATATAACAAACTCATTCTTGTTGTTGATTGATTGACTATAGTGTTTCTTTGATCTGATCAGCTAGTGTTATTGATCGAAATTTTATGGGTTTCATTTTAGTTGGTCTTTTGTTTGGGCCCATGCTTTGGTCTTAATTTTAGGTTTGAAAGTCTAAATTCGCCCTACGGTTAATGAATTTAACCGTATGTCAATGTGACTATGGTTAAGGATCACACTATCACCTAATTAAAAATTACTAAGGTGNACTCACTAACTCTAACTCAAGTTACATTGACCATCTTGAGTTTACCTTTGACACGAAATTCGACAAATATGACATGAGTGAACTCATGGACCTAACAAGGTTGAATGTTATAGCAGTTTGATTTTAATGCTTCGAGTTACGAGTTTAAGTTTGGGTTTAGACGATAACTTAATTTAGGCGTTACAGAATGGTATCAGAGCTTAGGCTCTAGATCTACCTGGGACTGTTTATGTGGGTTCTACCTGGATTTAATCTGTTATACAAAATTTATAACAAGTATCCACTTGACTTGTGCGTGTAGGTTAAATCTATATTAGATTTTACTTTTCTCTATTTGGTGTAGATTATGCGGTCTATGACCATGTTTGCTCCTAAATTATAATGTGTTGCTAGGAGTTTATAGTATCGAAGTGCGCTTTACAATACTATCAACAAGATTAGTGAAGTAGCTTTTATCTTAGAAGAATATGCATGTATAGATTTACCATTAAAGAGATTAATGAATTAATCATTGTATTTAATGTAAGGAAACGAGTGTGGTGTATTATGACTATAATGTTTTAATATAGTCTAAATAGTTATGCGAGTGTAAATGAAAGAAGAATAGAAGCCTTGACTAGTGGATTGTCCAACTTTAAGATACTTGTTGGTTTTGTTGGTGCCAACTTGTGATGATGATGTGATAAATTATGTAAGTAGTTGGCTCGACCCTCTCTATGTGTATTTATACGATGACAGAGGGGTCACATGAGGATTAATGAAGGTGAAGCTAGCCGAAGCTGGTTACCCACATATTGAGCAATAAGGGTTGATGTTAATACAAGTATACCAGTGCATGACTGGGTTAACTTGTGGACCACGAATTTGCGACGTGAATAGAGTTACTTATTAAGTTACAAATGGGTAGTTCCTCGTGTTAGAATTACATGAGTAACAAGTTACAAAAGGATAGTTCATCATGTTGGAATTATATGAGTAACAAGTTACAAAAGGGTAGTTCATCATGCTGAAATTACATGAGTAATATTCACTAGTGGCTAAGAGAGAAGTATCGATTATTTGGTTACAAAAGGATAATCTGTAGAGTAGGGATTACAGGAGCAACAAGTACGAGGGGAATGGTTATCGATGCACAACACTTGGTATGGATTAGCTGACAGATAAATGTTATGTGGTCTAACTAATAGCATATGTGATGAGAGTGGACCAAATAGGTGTAAAAAAATTGATTGTCTGAGACATAATAAACTTAATCACGACAATGAACTGATTCTTTACGAATAGCCTAGTGTGCTTAATGGAATAATTTAGTGTGGATAGTTTTGCATGTCGTCATCTTGCTAAAAAGAACATCTGTCTTTAGCCCTATACAATGTCGATGATAATATGAAATACTTGGAAATGGTAATACCGACGGTATACTATTATGCATTGAAAATTGTGCAAATTTTGCTACATCCATTTACTTTATTATACATACGTCAATGATGGAATTATGTTTGAAATGTTTTGTTTTAGCATTGGAATCATGTTTTGTTACATGTCAATCTCGTATCAAATTTTAGGGATAATACTTGATCTTTTGTTTGGAGTAGTGGGTTAGGTGGGCCCCGTAAAATTAGAATGTTTTTATTTTTCTAAATCCTCTAATATTAGGCGTGCTTATGATCATGAATAATGAGGATCATGGTTGTCAGAAAATTGTATTTATATGCGGATGAGGGATTATAGCCCGTTAACCTCATCTTCTCATTATTACGTTTGATTTCGAGGACGAAATCCTATTTTAGGGGGGAAGATTGTAATACCCTATATTTTTATTATAGTATGTTGTAGTTATGGTGTACATAACTTAAGATGGGTGTGTTTAGTATTTTGGTGTTTGGAGGCTGATTTAGCTAAACTAGGTAGGATTAATCTAACCTATATTATGTAGACCTAATCTTGTAAACTTAAGTGAGGGGACCCATTAGTAATAGTAGCAAATTTTACAAGGTTAGATTAATCATAACCTAGTTTAGCTAAGTGAGGGGACCTAATCTTGTAAACTAAATAAATTAGATTTTCTAAATATTTAGTTTCTTCTTAGTCCTACAACTAAATATTTAGAAAATCTAATTTATTTAGAAATCCAATTTTTTAAGAAATTTGTTTGTGGTGGGTCAATTTTAGTTTCTAATTTTATTATTTTCGCACTAGCTATTTGTGAGGTATTTTAAAAGTCCCTAAAGTCTTCTTTTAGAGTTGTGTTATGCTTAAAAAATATCCTTAGGTTATGGAATACCTTGGGTAGCAAATTTTTATATTTTTAGTAGGTTTTAGACTCTTTTTAGAGGAGTTATTTTTGTAAAAGGCTCCTAATACAAAAATTATTATGAGGGAATAATACTTGGAACATCAGGGTGGAGAGAGAAAAGAAAATCAGCAACAAGAGAAGAAACCCTATGGCAGAAAAGTTGAAGAACATTGAAGATATGTGTAGAGAAGAGATCGACCGAAGTGAGCTGCATGTGTACAAATAAGTTTTCTCATTTCTAAGATCTATGTAGTCTTTCTCAACCAAGAGAAATTGGTGTTTAGGGTACTCTTAATCTACTTAATATGAGTATGATGATTTTACATGAGTTCTAACATGTTATGATAATATTTTGATAGCAGTAGGGTTCAACATGTTATGCTACTAGTTTGATTGCGTTCGGCTTCAAATAAGAAGTTATGTTGCTGATAGGGTTATTTTTGGGTAATAACCTAATGTTATGTTTTTGTTCGGGCTATAGTTAGATTAAAACCAGCTGTTATGTTACTAATTTGAATGTATAAAGGTTGTAACCTGCTGATATGTTGTTGTGCTAATTTTGTACAAGACTACAAGCTGCTGATTTGTCCTTGTTGGTTATAATTAGGATATAACTTACTTGTATGTTATTGCTTTGGGTTAAACTAGAACTTTAACTTAGTAAATCTGATAATTAATTATGGCTTAAATATGTATCTTGAATGTGATAAATTTGATAATAATTTTAGTGATTGGATGCAATAGAGTTGCCTGGTTATAGATTATGCTTTGGGAATTAAATTCAAATTCATATGTGGTGAAAGCGATGAGCATGATAGAGTAGAAACTACTATTCATGACATGTAGACTGAAGATTAACCTAATAGTTGACTTGGAAAATTAATAACAACTATGATAATGTTGTGAATCCCTATTGATTGGTGGTTGGCTTGTTCTTCTTTGTTTGCATTTATACGATGTCGAGGTGTCGTATTCGAAATTTATGGAGGTATAGCGTAGCTGAGGTGGGTTACTTGCTTATTGGCAGAAAAGAGTCGTTGTTAATACAAGTTAAACCTGTGCGTAATTGATTAATTTTGTGGACCACCTACTTCATTTGTTAGATGTAGGAATAATTATTTGTGTTTGGTGAGAGATTGTGTAAGTTGGTCAAACTAACACTAAAGTTAAAAAGTGATGTGAGTGCCTTGTGTGGGATTGAATGATGAACTACGTTATGCTTGATCCCTAATTGGGTACGTAGGTAGTCGTGGTGCAGTTCAGCATAAAATATAACAAACTCATTCTTGTTGTTGATGTTGTTATTGATTGATTAAAAAAAAGACTATGGTCTTTCTTTGATCGTATCTGCTAGTGTTATTGATCAAAATTTTATGGGTATCGTTTTAATTGCTCTTTTATTTGGGCCCATGCTTTGGTCTTAATTTTAGGTTGAATGCTATAGGTTTGGTTTTAATAACATTAGGTTATTATCCAAAAATAACCCTATCAGCAACATAACTTCATGTTTGAAGCTGAACGCAATCAAACAAGTAGCATAACAACATGTTAAATACTACTACTATCAAAATATTATCATAACATGTTACAACTCATGTAAAATTAGCCTACTCATATTAAGCAGATTAGGAGTACCCTAAACATGAATTTCTCTTGGTTGAGAAAGACTACATAGATCTTAGGAATAAGAAAACTTATTTGTACACATGCAGCCCACTTCAGTCGATCTTTTCTTTACACATCTTCAAAGTTCTTCAACTTTTTTGCCATAGGGTTTCTTCTCTTATTGCTGATTTTGTTTTCTCTCTCCACCCTAATATTCCAAGTATTATTCCCTCATAATAATTTTCGTACTAAGAGCCTTTTACAGAAATAACTCCTCCAAAAAGAGTCTAAAACCTACTAAAAACATGAAAATTTGCTACCCAAGGTATCCCATAACTTAAGGATATTTTTTAAGCATAAAACAACTCTAAAATAAGACTTCAGAGCCTTCTAAAATACCTCATAAATAGCTAGTACGAAAATAATAAAATTAGAAACTAAAATTGACCCACCACACACAAGTTTCCTAAAAAGTTGGATTTCTACATAAATTAGATTTTCTAAATTAAATCACTTGCTTTAGCTTTGGATCATGTTCATCCTAGAGCTATAAATTCTTCAAGAGCTAGGATTTCTATATTATTTCTGCCCAAATCTCTAGGCGTAACCCAATCATGCCCAGTTATTTGTATATGGAATAACATCCATGTATGAACCGGTTGTTTGTGGAATCGAATCCACGTATAACCATTGTTTGCTTCGTGGGATAGAACCCACTTGTTTGTTCTTGTTTGTTTATTAGATAGAGCCCATAAGCAAATATGCTTGCCACATATGGAATATAATCCATACGTTATTTTGTTTACATGTGGATTCGCGCCCATATGTAATGTGTTTTTATGCACGTGTACCGAGATACACGTGTCACTTCATTTCGACATGTGTTTCTAGACAGGGTATGTGTACCATCTTTTTTATTTTTACCCCAGAACTTCACAAGCATGGAACGTAGATTTAGGGGGCTGCAAACTTACATTCCTTTGTACACACTCTTTCTTAGAATAGTTGTAGTTTGATCAAGAAATTCTAAAATACCCCTTAGTTGTGAAGTAGAGCCCGATCTCACGATCGGGCGGTTGTCGGGTGCCTAACACCTTCCCGACCCATACCAAGATTCATTTACCAAGAATCTCTCTTTGCAGACCAGACTAGTTAGGAAGATCGTTATGTTTTCTGAAACAAAAAGATTTTTCAAAACCGGGTCCTGATTCCCAAATTAATCAAGCGGCGACTCCTTTACACATCATAAACAATTCCTCCCCCAGTTAGGAATCTCGAGAAAAAACTCCATCACTTCTCTCTTCGATCATAAGCGGTCGTAGATGGAAGGATGAAAGTTTTTTTTCTTCAGAGCAGATCCTACAACACTCTAGTTTGAGATTTTTGCTTTTGACTTAGTTAATAATAGTTAATTTTAATTAGGGTTTAGTTTGATCCCATAGATATAGTCACACTACATACGGTTGAATCTGACAACCGTAGAGCATTAGAATTTTCTTTCACCTGCATTTTTAGGGCCCACATAGGATGATCTAATGGCTAATATTTGGTGAGGATATTCACTCTCCATGGCGATCATCCTCACAAAAACCAGCCCATTCTAAAAACAATTACCCTTCAAAAGTTAGTTTAAATCAATTGTAAAAATAATGTCCATTTAACCATTGTTTTTCAACCATTTCTTGATGTGATTTTGATGGGTCAAAAGATTTTAGAATGTGTTAATTTTTTGTGAGGATGATCTCCATAGTGAGGTGAACAACCTCACCAAATATTACCACTTGAATTTGGCATGTGCATAGCCATTACACAAGATGGCAACATGATGGTGACAGACGTATGGTTGAGATTGTTTACTTATTTTTATTAATGTAAGATCCATAAGTTCCCTCTTGAGTTTGTCAATTTGTGTGTCAAATCAATTCAATTGGTATTTGTAACTTGAGTCAAAGCTAGCGAGTTGTCTCCAGGATCTAATCTTTAAAGATCAAATAAAGAAGGAGATGCAGCTTGCAAGATGCTCATACTCATCACCACCGAAAATCATCTTAGGATGGTAAATGACTTAGATACCTAGAATCATCATAGGTGGTTAGTTTTATTTAAGAGCTTAGGTAAGTTGTCCTATTTTAAATGGAAGTTCAACGTGTAAGCCTTTGAATCTTCTATAGGTTGGTTAATTTTGAAATCATCCTTCTGATTTCAAAACCAAGGCTCTGTGTCAGAAACAGGGAGCTTTGATTTCGATACCAGGTGTTTGGTTTCAAAATGGAAAGAAAAAAATAGACTACTTTGATTTTGATACCACATCATTGCTCTTGAAATGAAGCTCATTCTCTGTTCTACAAAACAGATGACTTTAATTTCGATAGAAACATTTTAGTTTCGAAACCAATAGTTCGATAGAAATATTTTAGTTTCAAAACCAACAAGCCATTCTTGGAGACAAACGAGCTTGCTTTCGATAGGGACATAGTTGCTTTCGAAAAAACCTACGACAAAAGAGTTTTCTTTCGATAGGAGACTTGTCCATATCGAAATCAACGCGAAAAATCTCGTTTAGAAGTTACTACAATTCAAATTCTTGTTTCAATGGGATTCCTAACCGACCTTGGTTTGTCTTAAGACTTTTCAAAACATATTTGGACGCCAATTACCTCTATAAAAGGTGTCTGTTCACCCTAATGCGCAACACATTTAGATTTTTAGTTTCCATGCTTGTTGAAGATGACTAAACTTTTCCTATCTTAGTCATAAAACCTTAGTTCTAGGTTTGCCGGTGGACTTCCAGTGTAAGAACTTGTCGATTCGAGTTTGTGGTGATTGCTTGTGGATTCGGGTGATTGTTCGAGTTACGGGACTTGAAGGATTTTAAGTTGGAGACACATCGTGATCAACTAAGAGCGGTTCGTGGAGATTGAGTAAAGGATTGCAATCGGCTAATCAGATCGTGGAGTTCGAGTTTAGAAATTGGGTAACGGTTTGTAAGTTCTTGTTATCTTAGTCGATTGTTCTACTGGACTAAGTCCCGGAGTTTTTTACAATTTAGGTTTTTCTCGTCAACAAAAACATCTATGCTTAGATTTGTTTATTTTTATAGAGATTGAAATAGTCAGTTCTAATTCTTAATTATGCATATTAAGAAACGAATAAGTCAATACTCTAGTTTGAGATTTTTGTTTATGATTTAGTGTAGAGTAGAAAATTTTAATTATGGTATAGTTTAATCCCTTGCGTTAGTTACACACATACGGTTAGATCTGACAATAGTAGTGCGTAAAATTTTCAATTATTAGTTTATTTATTTTCTACATAAGTCATGTTGTTAGTTGATTTCAGTCATCTGTTATTTCTCTCTAATCCCTGAATTTTTTTTCTTTCTTCTAGATTATCTCTCCCCTTTCTTTTTTTCCTTATCTGTAAATTTCATTTATTTTTCCCATACACTTTAAACACAGATATTAATGGTATTAGAGTCATTCGATTTGTGTCTTGTTCTTTATCTTTAGAAAATCAATTTAACCTAAGCAGAGTTGGTGACAGAGATGCTACGGTTGGCGAAAGATTTGCGTCAGATCGCTGATAATTATTTTACTATATACCCAAGCTCGTGCAAAGTAAAACGATTCAATAGTTGAATTCCAAAAACAAGGGTGTAAATATGTTTCTTATTTCTTTAACATCTTTGAAGAAAATCTTATGGTAATCCGCACTAAATTTTGGAATTCTGGGGCATCATATGATCTTATTGATTTCTTTCCAATTTTTTATGAGGATACAATCGACATTGTGGAACATAGATCCGAGCCAAAATTTTCATCGCCACCAAAAGTTGATGTAGTGGACCTCATTTTTTATTCATTAATCACTTTCGTAAATTCTTATGTTCTCACCAATTGGTTGAAATTTGGTTAAAAAAAAAAGAACTGCGGCATTCTTGGTTGTTCAACAAGTGGTTGTTGAGTTTGTTTTTAGTACAATTTAAGTGTAGCCACTGTGCTGGACGAGTTCTGGACGAGTTGAAAGTCCCTTAATCAGCCGGATCGATCATGCGAGCCAAAGATCCAACTTTGTTAATGACATGTTTAACTTTGAGGATAAGGTTATTCCAAGACGGGTGGGTTGATATGTGCATGGCCCATGCAAGAGATGGGGGCAGGTTGGTGATAGATGGATAGTGGAGATTATTCAGTTATTATGATTAGTTTATTTATTTTCTACGTAAGTCATGTTGTTAGTTAATTGAGTCAAAGTCTTATCTAGTTGTAGACACTGATTCCCGCCCTCAGACACCAAAACCCCAATTGTTTCCAATTTGGCCAAGATCCAAGGTTCGAACGAAAATAGGGAGAAAAATCTATTTGGGTCTAAGTTAGAACCAAAGTTATGGAACCCTTTTTAATAGGTTAATTATAAAATAAGTTTTATAATAAAATAAAGTTAGAGAAAAGATAAAATAGGCTAAAGGACGAAATAGGCTAGAGGATGGAATAGGCTAAAAAGAATGAGGGATTTCACACAACGACTACGTGCAGGATTTTTTCCCACTCCAACAGCTAGAGCCACTCTTGCACCCAACGGCTAGATGCTTCTAGTGGCTGGGACGTTTTTTCTTTCCTCCCAACCGTTACACACCAATTTTTACCATTTTGCCCCTTAACTGCTAGACACCTCTAGCTGTTGAACCCTTTCCTCTCCCTTTTTCTCTCTCCTCAACCCCTTAACGGCTAGATCATCTGGCCGTTAGACCCAATTTTCTCTCTCCACTTGAAAGACTCGTCTTGGGTGTCATTTTATAATAGTATGCATGAGCCCAACGATTAGAGCACCTCTAGTTGTTGGTGCATATTCTCTTTTTGTTGGATAAACACAAACAGTGGCCCTTGATCTTTCCACCAACTTTAATAATTTGAGGGTAAAAAATCACCTTCTCTTGTATAAATAGCAAGAGAATCTTAGGTTTCAACACAACATTTTTAATAGAGAGAAATTTGAAGAACAACAAATGAGAAAGTCTATCTCTAATTTCAAGAAAGATTTCTTGAGTGAGATTGATCATATCCATTTCATTCACACTTTGGACCACAAAGACCCAACATCAAACCAAGGGTTTTATAATTCATTTCTTCTCTTAAGGGCTTAACGAGCCATTTATTTCCAAACCTAAAAACCTAATAACTAAATAAGATAATCTCTCTTAGAATAAGTTAAACCCGACATTCGTGTCTAAGCCGGTTCGATGGTCTTGCTTACTTATCTAAGTTAGGTTGATTCTTAAACTAACTCTATTTTGCATAATCTCAAAGTAGTTTTCAAAAACAAGAAAAGAAAAATAAAGGTTTTTTACTTAAACAAAGCACTAGCATTAGGTGTAGGTCATGCTTAAATTTAGGGATTAGAGATTTTTAACTGATTAGGGTTTCTAGATCTTCCCTAAAGCACTAACAAAAGAAAGCTTAATGGTGTTATGTATATAACGGATTCGTACTTCTCATCATAAAAATTCCTTTGGGTCATATGCATAACAGATTTGCATATGTCATCTGTTTTTAAAATTAAAATTGGTATGTGTTACGTGTATAACGGATTTGCATATATCACTTTACAGGGTTCAAGTTAAAGGAAAAGAGTTGAACACCATGGATGCTGACACGTGACAACAGAGTTCACATGTAAGTTTTAGCATATATGGGACAACGGAGTTCACACACAAGTCCATGGCTGTTTTGTATGTATCAAAGAAGTCTACGTGCATTTCCTCGAAGTCTTTAGTAACGGACTCCACAATCTTCGCGTGGTTGTTAATGGCAACAAAGTTCATTTACATATATCGATCCAAGGTGGCAACGAAGTTCATCAAAGATCATATCTGTTCGCATGTACACTCTGCTATCTTTTGTACACGACAACAGAGTTCACGTGCAATTGGTAGCTTGTAAATAAAAAAGAATTCATTTTCAATCTTGGGAGATGAGGTAATGGAGTCCACGTGTCATTTTGATTCGTGGACATGCATAATGGATTTGCATGTTTCACATTGTGTATTCTAGTGTACATATTTTTATTTTTACCCTAAAAACTCAAATGTATAAATATAGGATTAGAGAGGGGCCAGAACTTACTTTTCATTGTACAAACTTTTTTAGTGTAATGTAATAATTTTTTATCATACAATTCTACCTAAATACCCTTAGTTGCGAAGTAGATGTCAGTCTCACGATCAGGCGGTTGTCGAGTGCCTAACACCTTCCTGACCCATATTAGGATTTCCTTACTAGGAATCTCTCTATGTAAACCAGACTAGTCGGAAGATCGCCAAGTTTTCTACTAAAACAAAATGATTTTCTAAAGCCGAGTCTTGATTCCCAGATTAATCAAGTGGCGACTCTTTAGACACATTAGACGGTTCCATCCCCCAGTTAGGAATCTTTAGAAAAGCTTCATTGTTTGTATCTTCGATCATTCGTGATCCTAGATAGAAGGAATGCAAGAGTTTTTTCCTAGGCAAGGATTCTACATCAGTAGTAGAAGTGGGTTGTTAATAGGGTGTCCATTATGTGGAAATAGTTATAGAACGAGGCTAAAAGTGATTAAGTTAACGTGCGTTACGTGGGACCCCACTCCAATATATAAGGAGTGGGTTGTTATTGTTTGTATTTAAGTTGAAGTTATCCAATGAGAATCAACATATGTTTGTATTCAAATCTCGTTTATCTGTTATTTCTCTCTCCCTGATTCTTTTTCTTTCTTCTAGATTATCTCTCCCCTTTCTTCTCCCTTTATCTTTTAAAAAAAATGATACATCTACACCGCGCCATACACATCGCTAATGTGGCGGTTGAGGTGTTTATATGATTTTTGTGCAGCCATCTACCACGTCATCAATGACATGGCAAACCAACAATTCAAGTTTTAAAAAAAATTCTGCCATGTTTTAACATCTTCTAACGCGGATCTCAAAATTTTCTTCCCTCTCAAAAAAAAATTATCAGATTCTAGGTTTTATCTCCATTTCTTTCATTCGAGAGTAAAAATAGGAGAAAAACCTAGTTGTCACCACTTGTCGGGTCTGTTAAGCTCATCGTCCGAAGTTTCGCCATCTATTCGTTGCTCAACCACGTGTCGTCACTCCTTCCGTATTATGCACATTTGTGACTAGTATTCTCTATCTATATTTCCCTTGATCTATTTCTCTTTCTAGATCATCTCTTCAACACCTTTCTTTCATAATTTCTTACTGATTTTACTTCAATCTACTAAGGTTTCATCAAATCTCAGCCATCTTTCTCTAAAATCAAGCTAAAATCGATATTATAGTTGAGTCAATATTCCCCAATCAAACTGAAATGAACACTATACTGAAATAACTAGATAAATGCAGTTGTTATGAATTTAGTGATTTCAGTTTTCCACAAAGGAAATTGGTTTTATTAGAATAAACTTTAGGAAATTGGTTTTTTTAGTAAAGTACCTCCTGAGATTAATGATTTGTTGCTCATAAACTGAAGAAATTTATTAAAATAAACTTTAGGATAGTGATTTCCATCAAATGGTTGGTGGTGTTAGGGTGGTTTAGGGTTATCTTTATGTTAATTTGTTAGCCAAGACCCATTTTTCTGAATGCATTTATAAGCAGGTCAAACTTATAAATGAGGGAGACACCCATATAGTGGATTACTTTCTATTATCAGTTTAAGGCAATGTTACTAATTTATAGCTTAATGCTGCCATTTTATTAATATGCCTAGTTCTTCATTTAAATCTCATCCCTTCATTAAATTTTTATATTATTAATGGTTTTGTTATATATATTCATATATGACATATATATAAATGGAAAACGACCCTGTAGATAAGGGGATGTTAGCGGAAGATGTTGAAATTATTGGTGGTGAGGATAAAAAGAATGAAATTGTCATAGTTGGTCCTGAGGTAAAGATGAAATTTGAAAATTTTGATGCAATGTATGAATGTTTCGAAAAATATACCATGCTCAAGGGCTTTCCTATGAGGAAAAGATCAACAAAGAAGGCAGATGATGGCGTAGTAAGATATGTTATTTTAGAATGTGCTCGAGCAATGAAGGATGGTAGTAAGACAAGCAATCCCTTGAGGCCCCAACGAAAACGTGGAATGGGATGCAAAGTTAAGCTCACTTGATGTTTGGACATGGATGAAAGATGATAGGTTACCGTAGTTTTTCTTGACCACAATCATGAGTTAAGTTCGAGCAAATCTCGATTTTATACATGCAATCGATAAATCAGCACAAGTATGAAAAGACTACTAGACATACATGAAGATCTGAAATCTCACTGTGCAAAAATTTCAACACATTCGTGGTTGAAGCAGGTGGACATGATAAGTTGACATTTTTTTAAAGAGATGCTAGAAATTACATCTATCACTTGAGGCGACTATAACTCGAGGAAGGAGATGCCATAGCAATTCAAAGATACTTTTTGAGGATGCAAAAATAAAACACTCGTTTCTTCTTTAATATGGATTTGGATGCAGATGGTTGTTTGAAAAATATATTTTGGGCAGATGGTAGGACAAGAGAAGCATACAAGGAGTTTGGTGTTGTCTTCACTTTTAACACTACATACCTGACTAACAAGTGTGGCATGTCATTCTCCCTTTTGTTGGGGTCAATCATCATGGGCAATCTGTTTTACTTGGATGCAGGTTGTTTTCAAGTGAGGATACAGAAACATTTATTTGGTTATTTAGCACATGGCTTTTCTATATGTTTGGGTGTACCCCTAATAGAATAATTACTGACCAAGACCGAGCAATGCAAAATGTGATTTCGATTGTTCTCTGACACTAGGCATCGGTGGTGTTTGTGGCATATATTGAAGAAGTTGTTAGAAAAGAGACGACTACACAACTACGATTCTATTTCGTATGCTCTAATATGTGTAGTTTATGATATCCAATGGCCTGAAGAGTTTGCAAATCGTTGGAGTGAGATGATTGACAGGTTTGAATTGCATGAGATTGATGTTAGGAATCGATTATTCCAGTTAAAAACGCAGCGGAAAATTAAAGGTTTAAAAAACTTTAATCGATTCCTAATAGGGCGTCCAACTGTTAATGGGATCTGAAAAGAAAAGGATGAAAAGTATACCTTTGAAGCATGAACTGTAGCCTCAAAACTTTGTTGTTTGCTAATGTTGATCCCACGAACAGATCTACCGGATCGGATCGTTGAACTTGCACCCCAATTGATGAGAAAACAACACAGAACTTAAACCTAAGACCAAAAACCATGCTGGAGTATTTTTGGTATATCTTTTTGCTCGGTTATCCTTTTCGTCTATATGATATATGATTTTTGTAGGAAATCGAATTTCCTACAACTTTCCCAGAAATAGAAGACCTCCAATTCCTCACCAAAGTGCCTAAAAAATAGACTTCTTTTCTCTGTGGGATATTGTTGCGAATTTTAGAACTTAGGGTTTTCTTTTTCTCACCTTGAAGTAACTAGATCACACATAGATAGATGAAGGGGAGAGGATGACGTTTTTTCTTATGGTTGGGGTTAAAAATCAACGCCCCTCTCTATATCTATATATAGAGAGGTCCCCAATCTCTATCTTATGCTAAGTCTAATTAGGTCTAAGTGGGTCCCACACTTGCTTTTAAATATTTAAACTTCTAAACTTTGTGTCTCACACAAAATAGAATTTAAATATTTTAATTACAAATAACTCCACCAAATATTTGTAACTGAACCCTCCATAAAGTGTGGATATTTAGAAAGGAACACTTCCACTGTTATTACCGCAATTAAGTCCCTCCACTATTTTCCGACGTTCGTAAACATCCCTGGCTTTACTTTTCAGTGCCTAGGGTGAATTTACATATTCTAACCCTGACCATCACCCATGCAATAGTTCCTAATAGTCTAATAAATCTCCCAAACAATTTAGGAGACTACTGGCCAGTCTAGATCATCAGAACCTACAAGGTGATTCAGGTGAACGTCATTTCATGTGGACTCCGTATTGAACTAACTTATTCCTACTATGGAATAAATGACCATCCATCTTGCTCAGAATATTGGATCACGTTTTCGTTTATAACCTCACTGATTAGCAAAACAAAACAGTCACTACTCTCATGTAGGTTATATGTTAATTCTCAGAATTAAGGACCAATTACTATAACAGTAATTTTGATGATCATTATTGTTAACTGACAACAAACAATGATAATCATCCTTTGACCTGTTCAATGTAATTAAATTACATTAACACATAGGATTAGGAGTCAACACTCCTGTGATGGAGATACATCACATTATATAACATAATCATCCTTTGTGTTATAGTCTTTGAATAGACTACGAACCAACATTGATGAATTAAACCTCTCCTTATAAATATGCATGTTAAACAGAAATAATAAACCATTTATTAAACTCATAAATGTCGTAAACATTGTTTTTAGGGCATAACCCCAACAATCTCCCACTTGCACTACAAACAAAGGAAACTTTCCCTTAACCCCATTCCATGGATATGTGAATCAAAATCCTTCTGTGGAAATGCTTCGGTAAAGGGATCTGCTATGTTTTCTGCAGATGCTATCTTGGTGACGCTGATGTCACCCTCACTAGCATAATGCCTGACGATATGGTATTTCTTGTTGATATGCTTGCTGGTCTTGTGGTTCCTTGGTTCTTTACAGTTTGCTACAGCACCACTATTGTCACAATAGTGAACAATAGGTAGCATAGCCTTGGGTACAACTGTAAGCTCAACCAGGAATTTCTTCAGCCATACTGCCTCCTTTGCTGCTTCACTAGCTGCTACGTATTCAGCTTCTGTGGTGGAGTCAGCAACGCACTTCTGCTTGATGCTCCTCCATACTACAGCACCACCTCCTAGAGTGAACACATACCCTGATGTAGATTTACTCTCATCAGCATCTGCCTGAAAGTCTGAATCGGTATAACCAATTGGTACTAGATCATCTCCACCGTATACAAGCACATATCCTTTGGTTCTCCGTAGATACTTCAAAATGTGCTTTACTGCTATCCAATGTGGATTGCCTGGGTTGGACTGATACCTGCTAACCATTCCTACTGCATAACAAATATCTGGTCTGGTACATAACATGGCGTACATGAGACTACCCACTGCCGAGGCATAAGGTACCTTCTCCATGGCTTTCACCTCATCATGTGTCTTGGGACACTGATCTTTTGAAAGCCGAATTCCATGTCTGAAAGGTAAGAGCCCTTTCTTGGAATTCTGCATGTAAAACCTTTCCAGTATTTTGTCTATGTAGGTTTCTTGGGATAACCCTATCAACCTTAACTTCCGATTTCTCAGAAGTTTGATGCCTAGGATGTAGTTGGCTTCTCCCAAGTCCTTCATGCTAAAATGATTAGATAACCAAATTTTGACGGAGGATAATGCTCCCACATCATTCCCAATGATTAGGATGTCATCAACATACAGTACCAAAAATATCACTTGTTCCTGTCTTATCCTTTTGTAAACACAAGCTTCATCAGGATGTTGATCAAAACCAAGGGACTTGATTGCCTGATCAAATCTGATGTTCCAGCTTCGAGATGCTTGCTTAAGTCCATATATGGATTTTTGCAACTTGCATACCATATGCTCTTGACCTTCCGCTACAAAACCATCTGGCTGGACCATATAAATGTCCTCCTCAAGATTGCCATTCAAGAAGGCAGTCTTGACATCCATTTGCCAAATCTCATAGTCATAATGAGCAGCAATAGATAAGAGTACCCTAATGGACTTAAGCATAGCTACTGGTGAAAAGGTTTCCTCGTAGTCTATACCCTCCTTTTGAGTATACCCATTCGCTACCAGCCTTGCTTTAAAGGTTTCCACCTTTCCATTTGGTCCTCTCTTTTTCTTAAAAATCCACTTACACCCAATGGGTTTAATATTGAGTGGTGGATTTACAAGTTCCCAGACTTGATTGGAATACATAGANATGTAGATTTACTCTCATCAGCATCTGCCTGAAAGTCTGAATCGGTATAACCAATTGGTACTAGATCATCTCCACCGTATACAAGCACATATCCTCTGGTTCTCTGTAGATACTTCAATGTGCTTTACTGTTATCCAATGTGGATTGCCTGGGTTGGACTGATACCTGCTAACCATTCCTACTGTATAACAAATATCTGGTCTGGTACATAACATGGCGTACATGAGACTACCCACTGCCGAGGCATAAGGTACCTTCTCCATGGCTTTCACCTCATCATGTGTCTTGGGACACTGA
>MVGT01002733.1:0-23896 GCA_002174775.1 Macleaya cordata
ACACATTTTATCAAGAACAAACAGTGTGGGAAACACTCTTAGCAATCTAACCACCTATGGTACTTAGTGTTCTAAGTCACTTACCATCCTAGGATGACTTCCAGTGGTGAGTTGAGTTCTTCGGAGCCTTTGTAGATTTCTTCTTTTTCGACCGAAGTGAACCGAGACTCACTAGACTCTAAATCAAGTTACATTGACCATCTTGAGTTTACCTTTGACATGAAATTCGACAAACATAAAACATGGACCTTTCATAAGGTTTTATGACTAAGATTATAAGGATTCAGTCATCTTCAACAAGCTTGGAAACCATAATTTTAAATGTAAAACTCTAATGGTTGTTGAATGTTGAGGTGTTTTGTATTATAGTTATCACATACCTTTTATAGAAGTAATTGACATCTAATTATGTTTGGGAAACTTCTAAAATAAATCAAGGTCGGTTAAGAATCCCATTTAAACAAGAATTTGAAGCCAAAATGTTCCCATTGAAAGCAAGACCATCTATTTCCAGAGTATGTTCATCCTTTGGAATGCAAAAAAGGTGTATCGAAATCTAAGTAGTCTGTCAAACTGACTTTGCTTTTCGCTTCGAAACCAAACACCTAGTATCGAAATCAAAGCTCCTTGTCTCTGAAACAGAGCCTTAGTTTCAAACTCAGAAGGATGATTTCGAAATCAACCAACCTATGAAAGATTCTAAGGCATAAAATCTCCTTGAAACTTCTATTAAATGTAGGACAATTTATCTAAGATCTTAAATAAAACTAATCACCTATGATGATACTAGGTATCTACGTCACTTACCATCCTAAGATATTTTTTGATGGTGATAAGTATGAGCATCTTTGCAAACCGCCTCTCTTTCTTTTTCAATTTTCAATGACTAGATCATGGATACAAATCGCTAACTCTAACTTAATTTACAAAGACCAATTAAGTTTAATTTGACACGTAAATTAGCACACAAGAAAGAACTTATGAATTTTATATTTTTTATTGAAAAATTTACCCTTATTTTGTTTGCAAAGCAAGGTAGAGAGACAAAATTTTAGACAAAGAAAGATTGAAATTGATCCAAAAAAAAGAGAAAGATTGAAGTCGATCTTTTTTCTTCATCATTTGACTACATTTTCGATCTAATTTTTTGTTTTAAATAGAGAGACTGTGAGAATAGACTTCTTCTCCATTATTTTTTCTTCTACTTCTTCTTCCTGTTCTTTTTCTTCTTCATCATCGCCATCTTCATCTTTATCACCTTTATGTTCATTACCTTCATCTTCATCATCATATATGTAGACACCCAAATTTGGTACACTTGGAACACCTTATTGGTTTCGTCAAAACTAGCTGAGAAGCGTCTGAACCAAAACTCAAAAGAGTCAAAACGAGAAAAAGGAGCAAACAATTAAGCCAAATTCTCAAGTAAACCCCAAAAAGACTTAGAAAACACCAGAGAAACCCTAAAAATGAACTCAAAAAGTCCAGAAAACCCTAATAAGGCCCCAAAAAGCACTAAAAGGGCCAGCAAAAGCTAAACCACCTAATCTGACCACCATAATCCAACTCTGCACAGAAACTAAGGTTCTGAGCGTATCTCAAAGGTGCGCGCGAACCTTGGAGTGCCGCCCATAGCCTTCCAAGGTCTTATATAAGGACCTCTCCCCTCTTAATTCAAATTATGGTCGATGCAGTCCAACCTATCTCTATGGTATTCCATACTCGTTCATCTAAGGACTTAAGGAACGCTCTCATGTGAGCCTTCTAATAGGGGTATTTGTTTCTATTAAACAATGACCGTTTATTCACAACACTTCCTTCCTTCTGTGAGTCCATCTGTTACATGCTAAGATAACATTAAGGTTGCTAAACCTTAAAAAAGTGAGCTAAGCTCTGATACTAATTGAAAATTCAATGTCCCTACGGTTGTCAAATCCAAACTAAATGCATATAACTATGGAGAGGGTTAAAACCTATAACAGTTAAAAATTATTTGCTAGAATCTAAGTCTCATAACAAAAATCTCAAAACAGAGTATTGACTTATTTTATTCTTAATATGCAGAATTAAGAACAAGAATTGAATATTTTAATCTTTAGAAAATAAAAAATCTGAACACATAGATTTTGTTGACGAAAAAACCCTTGGACCTAGTCCAATCGAAACAATCTACTAAGTAAATGCGAACTTACAAACTGCTACCCACTGACTTAAGACTCGAACTCAACGATCTGATTAGCCAAATGCAATCTCTACGACTCGAATCCATGAACTGCCACTTAGTTTATCTCCACACGATGCGTCTCCAACTCGGAATTCACTAAGTCTCGCAACACAGACAATCACCTAAATCCACGAACAATCAACAAGAACTTGAATCCACAAGTTCACATGCAGGAAATCCACAAGCAAACCTTAAACAAAGGTTTAAGACTACGGGTTGAAAGGATTTAGTCTTCTTCAACAAGCATGGAAGCTAGAAGTATGAGTTTAGAACTTCAAATAGTTGAATTGTGTGGTTTATGAAATGTAGGGTTGACATGATCTTTTTATAGAGGCATGGTATGTCGAAACATATTTAGGAAACATCTAAAATAATTTGAGGTCGGTTAGGAATCCCATTCAAATAAGAATTTGAATTTTAGCAACTTCAAACGAGAATTCCTGAGTTAGTTTCGATATTAACAAGTTCCCTATCGAAAGCAAAGTCTCATGTTAAAGATCCTTTCGAAAGCAACTATGTCCCTATCAAAAGCAAGCTTGTATGCTTCAAGATTGGGCTATTGGTTTTGAAACCAATATGTTTTTATCGAAAGGAAGTTCATTTATTTTTCAGAACAATTAATGAACTCATTTCGAAAGCAACACTGGTGGTATCAAAATTAAAGTAGTCTGTCTACTGACTTTGCTTTCAGTTTTGAAATCGAACAATTTTTATCAAAAATAAAGCTTCATATTTTCATGCAAAGCTTTGGTTTCGAAATTAAAAGAATGATATCGAAAGTAACCAACCTATGAAAGATGCTAAGTGTTAAAAATACTATAAACTTCTATTTTGAGTTGGACATCATATCTATAGTCTTATATGAAACTAACCACCTATGATGATACATGGTATCTACGTTAATTACCATCCTAAGATGTTTTCCGGTGGTGTTGAGTATGAACTTATCTGCAAGTCGAATCTCCTTCTTCTTCAATCTTTAATAATCAGATCATAGAGACAACATGGTAACTCTAACTCAAGTTACATAGAATTATTGAGTTTTATTTGACACGCAAATTAACAAACCCAAATAGGGAACCTATGGATCTAAAAATCTCCCCCTTTGTTAATTTCGTGACAAAACCCATACATGAAAAAATAATAAAATGACCTTCCAAATTACAATCCGAATTTTCTTACATTGGACTTAATAAAGACAAAACAAAACTCCCCCAGACAAACATAACCTAAACTCTACGAGAATTGTTTTGTCCTAACCTGTTTCCTGCAAAACTCACAAACACATCAAGGTACTACAGTTTGAAATTCAAAAACATCATTGAATGTCTTAGAGTTAGTCAAACTCCCCCTAAATCAAATATATATCCTGCAACAATATTAAGCAAAAATACCAAAGTTTATCCCCCTTTTTGTCAGAAATAGACAATTAAAGGATAGAAAACTAAAGTGAAAAACAAAAGATAACATGAAATATATAAAGAACCAGGGAGGTGGAAACAAAAATTCAATTATCTCATATTTTAACTTTGGAGCACAGTACAAAAGAGATATAAGAGGCAATCAAAGTAAAATAAACTGAGTTGCAATAAATATAAGCAAGTAAAGTACACAACTCAAAGAAAAGTAACAAGATCTAAATATCTAAATATCTAATATCTAATCGAATCTACTCTTCATCATAACCATCATCATCATTAGCTGCTTCTGATGCATCAGATTCTGAAACTTCGGCTAAATCAGACTAAGCTTGAACTCATTCAACTCCAACCTTCATTGCAATTGTAGTGATGACTTAGTTATGGGCCTATCAAGCTTTATTTAACGAAGTTGATTTTTGGCTTGCTTGGTGTGATTTTTTAGGCGATGGAAACACTTGCCCCTCTTTGCCAGAGGTTGCATGCAACTGAATGGCAAAGCTCGATACCCAATTTTTGCATTTTTTGGGAAAAACTTGAATCACTTTTAAAATATTCTAATGAATTAAAAATTTCTTGCAACATATTCCTCGTTGGGTGCATTTTTGCATCCTACTCCAATCGAGAAACATGTATAGGTTGTGACCCTCACCAATGATTTTTAACTTGCAAAAGAGGATTTTGACTTGGGATATCTACCAAATCATTCTATTTTGAAAAGGTTATAAAAAGTGATTCATTCTTTCTTTGAGAAAATATTTTTTGCCAAAGTTGGCAAAAAATATTATTTTATTGGACTCCTTACTTATAAGAATTTCTCGGAATACACTTGTGAGTTCATCCGAATTGTTCTGAAGTTTTTTTATTTATTTAACATGTGTAAGTGCCGCCATGATAAAAATCAAAGCTGTAATGCCCTAAATTTGAAAACTCATGACCCATTGGGTCATGGAGATCCAAATCCAAGGCTGTTAGGTCAACCAAGAGTAGCCATCTAGTTTTAACCAAAATCAAGATTTGAAGGGGTCAAAAGCACTTAAACATTTTCTTTAATCGATAATAGTCCAAAATGAACTTTTAAAATCTCCCCAGACCTCATTTTGAGTCCAAAATGGTCAAACTCACTCTTGAATCGATCATACGGACATCGGTATATCAATATTTTTGAAACATTTTTATAAAGCAAAAACACACATAAAAAAATATGAGAACTAAAACTTATTCAAGTCAAACAAATCTGATATGGATCAGTTAAAAATTCATATAGTACTAATTTTAAGTCCAAAAACATATTTTCTTGGTGTTCTGAAAACTAGACGAAAAGATTTTAAACTTTTGAGTTTTAACTTAGAACTGAATCCAAACTGTTTCATCCAAAATTGATGTAAGCTTTCGTGATCTATCCTGGCTACACACTTTCAGTACACAAGGTCGCAATTTAAAAATCTAAAGACCTAAACAAATCTCATCCAACAATCATGTAATTCAAATCATAGGTGGCCATATCTCTTACGAAAATTTCAAGATAATCCAGTTTATAAAACAGGAGGAATCACAAATTTATTGAATCATGTCCACAAAAACATATTTCATCTAAAACAAAACTTCATCAAGTTTAACCAATAATATTTCCAAAACGTAAATCAAACGTAAATTGCAATCAAATGTCCCCTGCATCCAAGTGATATAATTAATAACTTAATTTTCAGCTACGAAGAAGATCACCTCCTCAATCTCCTCACGATCGGTCTCGCAATTGTGTCCTCCAAACAACCCGCGGATCTACTCTCCGACGTTACCTTCGATTTTTGTGGCGAAAAAGGACTCGTGGGGTAAGAAGGCCTAGTAGGAAATCTCACCAAAACAAATAATCGAACATCTCAAAATAAAATAATTGACAAAACGTAATAAAGCAATAAACCGTAAGATTCCACGCTTCCCTTACCTGAAGCGTGACTAATAGAATGGTTTTTGTCACAGAACGCTCTCTGTAACATTGATGTAACAAAAATCAGAATAGGTAACAAACCATAGAACAGTAAAACGATGCAAAATATAAACCTAACTGCGTGGCCTTTACTTCTAGGAAGTGTGGCCATATAGAGCAAAAACGTGACTGTTTCATGCACAAGTGACATTTATTTTTATTTTTTTAAAAAAGTCACCAATGTCAGCACAACAAAATAATGATATATTCATTAATGTTTCTCCAGTGAGTTTAACCGGTTACCAGAACCGTGCAGTCATCAGAACTGCCTTCCTCGGGAAACCACTTTTGTAGCAAGCCATAAGAGCCAGGCTATTAGAGCCGCTTTTAATTTGTTTATTGAATTAAAGTCAGTTTAAAATCATTTAGTATCATAGAGAGAGAAACAGAGAAAACGTGTGAAATTTGAGAGAGAGTGCGCGTATATATGAGAGAGAGATATTTTGGGAGAGGAAAATCATGTGAGATCCTCCCTAGATTTTTTTTTTAAACTCCCACTAACAAAAGATTTGGTAGGGATTTTAGATATCTATCCAAACTTTGGACCATAGATCTTTCTCATCCTAGGGTCCTCTAAAGATTTGTGTACTAATAAAACTCTACCTATTATTTATTATTTTCTTCTTTTTTTTTGCATATTCGGTTATGGAGTTTGGAGACTCTTTCTCACACTCCTTTAACCCCCTCCCCCTCCCCCCCACACACGACTCTCATATCAAATGGGGTCCACTACTTATCAAAACCAATCTCTTGGATATCATTTAACTTTTTCAAAATTTAAACCTCTACTAACACATGATTTCTACAAGATAAATAGGTGATGTTATTTACACCCACCAGTTGTTAGGTTACCTTAACCCAAAGTGTTCAAAAGTGGGCTTGGGTACATGGGTCCCATTGGGTCCACACCTAAATCCACAATTAAATTTTTCGGGTATTACATTATTACCCCCTAAAAAGAAATTGTCTCGAAATTTAAAACTCAAAGTGGGTTTAAGTCAAGTACCTATGAATAGTTCCGGGTAATTTTCTTGCATTGCGGATTCCAACTCCCACGTTGCTTCCTCCGAATTATGATGTTGCCACTGTATTTTCACATACAGATTCGTCTTATTGCGTAATTCTTGAACCTTGGGGTCCAAAATACGTAAGGGCTTCACTTTGTATATGTCTTTCTCACTTAATTGGACTTCTTGCCAATTAATAACATGAGAGGGGTTCGCGTTGTATTTCTGTAGCATAGATACGTGAAACACATTGTGTATGCTGGCCAATTATGGCGGTAATGCGAATCTATAAGCGACTTCTCCAATCCTTTCTAAAATTTAAAAAGGTCTGATGTATCGAGGTAAAAGCTTCCCTTTCTTCCCAAATCGTTTGATCCTAGGTCTAGGGCTAACTTTCGAAAACACATGGTCACCTTCCTAGAAGACAAGTGGTCTTCTCCGATTATCGGCATAGCTCTTTCGTCGACTCTGAGCAGCCAGTAAATGTTCCTTGATGATTTGAACCTTTTCACTCATTTGCTGGATGACTTCTGGCCATATTACACTTAATCTCGGACCAACACAAGGGTGTTCTGTAAGGTCTCCCGTACAAGGCTTCATAAGGTGCCATCCCAATGCTTGCATGAAAACTGTTATTATATGCAAACTGAATGAGTGGCAAGTGCTCACTCCAGCTTTTTTGAAAGTCGATTGCACAAGCCCGTAACATATACTCCAATGTCGTTCTCTTTAACTGTCCATCTGTTTGAGGATGATATGCCATACTCATGTGTAGCTTTATTCCCATGGCATCCTGAAAACCTTCCCAGAACTTCGATGTGAAGAGCAAATCTTTATTTGAGACAATTGAAAAGGGTACGCCGTGGTGTACCACAATCTCCTTGATGTATGGTACACTCAAGGTTGCAATAGAATCCTTCTCCTTGGTTGGTAGAAAATATGCCGATTTAGTAAGTCGGTCGACTATCACCCAGATGCTGTCCAAACGTTGCCGTGTTTTTGGTAGCCCTCTGACGAAGTCCATAGTGATGAAATCCCACTTCCACTCTGGAACCTTTAGTGGCTGCAATGGTCCTGCCGACTTTTGATGTTCTATCTTCACTTACTGACAAGTGAGACATGTCGAAACAAACAATGCCACATCTTGCTTCATCCCTTTCCACCAGAATTATCTTCTCAAATCCCTTTACATCTTTGTGCTTCCCGGATGTACGGAAAAGTTCGACTCATGAGCCATAGTCAAAGTCTCTTTCTTCAGCTTTTTATCCTTCGGTGCACATAACCTTCCCTTGAATTGCAATCCCCTATTTTTCCTCTGAGTCCAACCTTCTGGTGACTCTGCTGTCCCAATCTTTTCTTTGATTTCCTGAAGTTTTGCATCTTGCTTTTGTGCTTCCACCACTCATCTGATGATTTTTAGTTCGACCACTCGTCTGATGATTTTTAGTACCACCACCACATGTGTTAGACACGTATTTGTGGCCATCTTCTCTATCTAAAGATTGTAGTCACTAATCAACTCAAGCATCTGAAGTACCGCTACCATTCCGTGATTCTTTCGACTGAGTGCATTAGCCACACCGTTTGCTTTTCCAGGATGATAGTTCAAAGAAAAGTCGTAATCTTTGAGAAATTCTAACCATCTCCTTTGTTATAGATTCAAATCTTTCTGAGTGAAGATGTATTTTAAACTCTTGTGATATGAGAAAACTTCAAACTTTTCACCATAGAGATAGTGTCTCCACAGCTTCAGTACAAACACCACTACTGCAAGTTCCAGATCATGCCTTGCATAATTCTTCTTGTGATTCTTCAATTTCCTTGAAGCGTACACCACCCCTTTCCCATCTTGCATAAGCACACCACCCAACCCGTTATGTGAGGCATTGTAATAATAACCCACACCTTGTTCTGGTGTGATCAGAATCGATGTGGTGGTGAGTCTTCGTTCCAACTCTTCGAAGGATTCTTCACACTCAGGGCTCCATTCAAACCTGACCCCCTTATTTGTTAGGTGGGTCAGTGGTGCTGCAAGTTTAGAAAAGCTTTCCACGAATTGTCGATAATAAACTGCTAGGCCTAAGAAGCTTCTAATCTCGAACAGATTCTTTCCCAACACAGAATCACTAAAATTTTTGTTGGATCTACCGCAATCCCATGTTCCGAGATGACTTGCCCCAAAAATAATACTTTCTTTATCCAGAAGTCACATTTACTCCTTTTTGCGTACAATCGATGTTCTCTCAGTGTTTGCAAAGCAGTTCTCAGATCTTCTTCATGTTCTTCCTTCGACTTTGAATAAATGAGTATGTTATCCACAAAAACCATGACGAAATGATCCAGGCACGGTCGAAATACCTTATTCATCAGATCCATGAATGTTGCAGGTGCATTCGGTAACTCAAATGGCATTACGAGGAATTCGAAGTGGCCAAATGTGGTTCAAAACGCAGTCTTCTTGATGTCTACCTCTCGGATTCTCAACTGATGATAACCTGATCGTAAGTCGATCTTTGAAAAGTACTCAACTCCCTTCAACTGATCAAACAAATCATCGATCCTCGGAAGTGGATACTTGTTCTTGATAGTGACCTTGTTCAACTGCCTGTAGTCAACACACAACCACATTGACCCATCCTTTTTTTTCACGGAAAGTACTGGTGCTCCCCATGGCGAAGCACTTTCTTGGATGAATCCCAACTGTTGCAACTCTTGTAACTACTTGTCTAGCTCTTTTAATTACAGTGGTGCCATCCTGTATGGTGGTATGGAGATTTCTTTCATTTCCAGTTGAACTTAAATCGCGAACTCGACTTCTCTCGGTGGGGGTAGTCCAGGTAACTCTTAAGGAAACACATCGATGAACTCGCAGACTATGGGTATCCCCTCATCTATAGTCTTTCCTTCATCACCAAGATATGCCAGTAGGGTTCTTCGTTCAATAAACTCTTTATACCTTCTGATGTCTGGCAATGCTAGATCAAAAAGCCTCTCTCTATCTCCTTGGATAGATATTTTTTGTCTGTCCGATACGGTAAAAGTAACCCTTTTCTTGAAGCAATCAAGAGCAACACAGCAATAGGACAAATAGTCCGTCCCGAAAATTACATTATATCCCACCATTCTCATGAGAATGAGGTCAACTGATAATTCTCAGTTATCAAGCACAAGAGAACAATCTCTACATATCCTAGTCAACACAATAGTTCTCCCAAGTGGAGATGCAATATGCAAATTGTATCTTAATGATGTGGGTTCTAAACCCAATGATGTTGCAAAGTGTTCAGACATAAATGAATGTGTAGCACTAGAATCAAATAAAACTCGTGCCCAAGAACTATAAACAAGGAAACTACCGTTAATGACAGCGTTCTCAGTTTTCACTTCCGGGGGAGCAAGATGATTAACATGTCTGTGCACCCTTTGTTGATTTTGTTGTTGTGGCCCTGGCTGGTAGGGTTGCACATTGTTTTTCTGTTGATTTTGAGGCCTTCCCTGCTGGTTTTGCTTACTAACATACTGTTGCGGGGGTTGTGCATAACCCTGTCGTTGCTGGTTGTTCAGCATATACTGCTGCCCTCCCAGTGGTGGTTATGGGGAATCTTTCACCATATGACCCTCCTGTTTGTACTGAAAACATCTCTTTGGTTCATCGTTACGATTTTGAGGCCTAGCATTCCCTCCTTGGTGATCTTGAGATCGCTGATTCGACCGTGGGTTAGGCTTATGATTTTTCTTTTGTTTTTGTTGTTCCTTATCCTTCTGGTCGTTCATCTAATCCGCTTCAACTACTAGTGCAGTCTTGACAACACGAGCATAGGTAACATGGCAGAAAGGAACTCTACTTTTGACTGCATTCTTCAAACCCGTCTAAAACTTACGCGCCTTAAGTATCTCTGTTGCAATGACATGGGGTGCATACTGTGATAGTTCAGTGAATTTCTTTTGATATTGGGTTACAATCATTTCATCTTATTCCAGTCCCATAAACTCCATGCTCTTCTGAATACGTGTTGTTTCTGGAAAGTATTTCTCCAGAAAAATCCCTTCGAATTCTGCCCAAGTCATTGTCCCCACATTTCGGGTACGTGTGATATATTCCCACCAGTGTTCAGCCTCTCCTTCAAACATGTAAGTTTCCAACTTAATTTGGTTTTTATCTGCTACTCCCATGGCGGTAAATTTCTTCAGTACATATATTAACCACTCTTTAGGCTTGGTTGCATCCTTAGTCCCTTTGAATTCTTTCAGTTTTAATGCTTGAAATTATTTCAACACACTGATTTGTCTGATCTCAACTGCCCTTGCTGGATTTGGTTATGGTGGGTTCCGCGACTACTGTTGATTGGCTTCCATATTTTTAGAAATCCTCCCAAGAACATCCACTACTCTGTCCAAGTTGTTCTCCAGTCGTTGGGTCCTAGCCCCCAACTCATCTTGCTGTTGTTGATCCCCACGGTTGGCTTTGTTTCGATTCACTTCCGATGTTGCCTCATACACATCGGTCAGAGTTCTTCGTGATTGTCCGTGCGCCATTTCCTTCAGAAGGAATAACTATATTATTCTAAGTGGCCATCCTAGCATTAATAACTAGTACACACATCCATTTAATATAAGGCTTTTAATTGTTTACCCTTACCCCAAAAGGAACCAATAAAACTAATGAATCAACTTCAAAAAGAATTTTTTTTTAAAAAAACATCAAGAAAAAGAGATTAATTCAAACACACAAGCCTAGTAAAACTGGTGCCGGTACTCTAATACAAAAATTGTAACGCCCCAAATTTGAAAACTCATGACCAATTGGGTCATTGAGATCCAAATCCAAGGGTGTTAGTCAACCAAGAGTAGCCATGTTTTAACCAAAATCAAGATTTGAAGGGGTCAAAAGCACTTAAACATTTTCCTTAACCGATAATAGTCCAAAATGAATTTGTAAAATCTCCCCGGACCTCATTTTGAATCCAAAACATACAAACTCAGTCTTGAATCAATTATACTGACATCAGGTATACATCAATATTTTTGAAATATTTTTATAATGCAAAAACACACATGAAATAATATGAAAACTAAAACTCTTCCAAGTCAGACAGATCTGACATGATTCAGTTAAAAATTCATAAAGTATTAATTTTAAGTCCAAAATCAGATTTTCTTAGTGTTCTTAAATTTACATGAAAAGATCTAAAACCTATATGTTTTAACTAAGAACTGAATCCAAAACATTTCATCTAGAAATTGATGTAAACATTCGTGATCTGTCCTTGCTACACACTTTTCAGTACACGAAGTCCCAATTTAAAAATCTGAAGACCTAAACAAATCTCATCCAAAAATCAGGAAATTTAAACCATAGGTGGCCATATCTCATATGAACATTCAAGATAAGCCGGGACTAAATCCAATTTATAAAATAGGAGGAATCACAAATTTATTTAATCATGTCCAAAAGAACATAGTTCTTCTTAAACAAAACTCATCAAATTTAACCAATAATATTTCAAGAACGTAAATCAAACCTAAATGGAAATCAAATATCCCCTGCACCCAAGTGATATAATTAATAACTTAATGTTCAACTATGAAAAAGATCACCTACTCAATCTCCTCACTATCGGTCTCACAATCGTGTCCTCCACACAACCTGTGGATCTACTCTCCGGCGTTACCTTTGATTTCTGTGGGGAAAAAGGATTCGTGGGATGAGCAATGCCCAGTAGAAAATCTCACTAAAACAAATAATCGAACATTTTGAAACAAAATAATTGACAAAACTTAATAAAGCAATAAACCGTAAGATTCTATGCTTCCCTTACGTGAAGTGTGACTAACATAATGGTTTTTATCACAAAACGCAATTTGTAGCATTGCTGTAACAAAAATCAGAATAGGTAACAAACCATAGAACAGTAAAATGATGCAAAATATAAACCTAACAGCGTGGCCTTTACTTCTAGGAAGCATGGCCATATAGAGCAAAAAACGTGACTGTTTCATGCACAAGTGATATTTTAAAAAAAAAAAAAAAGTCACCAATGTCAGCACAATAAAATAATGATTTATTCATTAATGTTTCTCCAGTGAGTTTAGAGAACCGTGAAGTCATCAGAACTGCCTTCCGCGGGAAACCACTTTTGTGGTAAGCTATCAGAGCCAGGCTATCAGAGCTACTTTTAATTTATTTATTGATTTAAAGTCAGTTTAAATCATTCAGTATCATCATGCTATGAGCAAAAAGAAATACTAAACATTAGTACTCATACAAGGATTTCAGATCCTATCAGCTAGATATCTCTATTCATTATTTTTTTTAGCAATAACACAATATACATAGAGTAGATCAACATATCATTTAAAAGAAACCAGAAGGGTTCGACCCCCTACCTGTGACACCTCCCCTAGATCCTCCCCTATGCTCCTATTATTTCCTTGCACTATCTTTTATGTCTAGGCTTTGTGAATGATTTGATGCAGTTTTAGGAGGTTTTTTATGGAAGAATGAAGGTGAAAGGATGGAGGAAGGTGCTGGTCGGCCTACTCTTCTTCTTTTTTTTTTTCTTTCTTTTTTCCTGAAGTGGCAAAGTGGATGGGTGAGGGATAGTTACGGCTAGGGTTTTGTGTTCTTTTCCTTACTTTCCTTTTTTTTTGTTAGATCTCTAAAGAGAAAAAATGGATCATGAGAGAGATAAAAAGAGAGAAAACGTGTGAAATTTGAGAGAGAGAGTGAGAGTATACGTAAGAAAGAGATATTTTGGGAGAGGAAAATCGTGTGAGATCCTTCCTAAATTTTCTCTCTTTTTTTTTAAACTCCCACTAACAAAAGATTTGGTAGGGTTTTTAGATATCTATCCAAACTGTGAACCATAAATCTTTCTCATTCTAGGGTCCTCATAAGATTTGTGAACTAATAAAACTCTACGTTTTATTATTTTTTTTCTTCTTTTTTTTTGCATATTAGGTTATGGGATTTGGAGACTCTTTCTTACACTCCTTTAACGCGCCCCCTCCCCGACTCTCACATCAAATAGGGTCCACCACTTATCCAAACTAATCTCTTGGATAGCATTTGAATTTTTCAAAATTTAAACCTCTACTAACACACATTTTCAACAAGATAAATAGGTGATGTTATTTACACCCACCAGTTGTTGGGTTACCTTAACCCAAAGTGGTTCAAAAGTGGGCCTGATTACATGGGTCTCATTGGTTCCACACCCAAATCCATAATTAAAATTTTTGGGTATTACAAAAGCAATGAGATTACACATGCAAGGAGGTAGGTGAGCAGGTGAGCAGGTAAGCCTCCTTGCAAAAACTACATTTCATTTATTTCCTTTTCATCTTTGCTGAGCTTCCTTCTTTGATTTTCTTTTGTTAGAACTTTTGCCTTTCATTTTCGCTCTCATCCTTGATTGGGAATTGTAGAGTGTAGTGCCAAAGTTGACTTTTCTTTTCCTCAGCCCTGTTAAACACAAAGCAAACAATTTTTTTTTAAAAAAAAAATCACTTAGTCTTGTGGAATCTGCCTCAGATCCAACTTATTTTCTGTTATGCAGTGCTCAACTTCTTATTCTTAGTTCTCATCATAGGCTTCCACGCCACTAATGTTTGAAAACATTTGTTTTTTTGAAAAAGCATATAAAAACAAAAATAACTTATGAAAATTTACTAGACTTAATTGAAGAAAACCTTGGATATTCAGCTTTCCATGCATTTGTTAGCCATGAAAGGACAACCTTGCTTCATCTTGAATATTTCGGGGTGATTTTACCTGTGATCACACCCATCTGGCTAATTTCTGGATTGGTTTACCCTTAGTTTTCAGGTAGGTTTTGACATCCCTGCTTCTCAAGCTCAGGACGTCCTCACCAAACCTTTAGATGGTGAACCGACTTATATTTTTCAATCCACATTGCAGTTGAACCATGCTTTCCTAAGCTTCCAAACACTAACCAAATTTTTTCAATTCCTTTTTTCACTATATTTTTTTTTCAAATGCAACACTTTCCCCCTTCGCTTGGGGCTTTCGTGGCTCACAGGATTCAGAAAGGACTTTCATAGGTTATACTGGGGCTTAGGTCCGGCTAAAAGGGATGGTAAAGGCCCAACTTTAGTTTTATGATTTCATAGGTTTTTCTCTCATTTTCTAATAATACCACAACTTCTTAGGGTTTTTGAAGTTTGACACAATTGTTTTTTTTTTAGAACATTTCTAGAGAATTACTCTTGTCTCTAGTTTAGATACTCGATCCTTATTTTGTGTTAACATTTTTAACCTTTTGACTTGGTAAGAAGTTGTGTTTCATTCTTTTTTAAGTGTGAGAGAGATAGAGCTATGCATTTGGGTATGAATGAAAGGCTTAGGCTCGAAAATTGGGTGACTAAAGATAAATGATGTTCATGGGTTATTTTGAAGGAGACTAACTGCCAAAGATGGCCTCTCTTTATAATCTCTGTCGGCGTTCATTGCCCTTTGCTTTAGAGTAAAATGGCATACCTCATGTGTAATATTTCTTGAGTTGATCAGCATTCGTAGGCCTCAGATGATCCTTACCGTCCAAATCAGTCAATTGAATAGCAAATCTAGGGAGAATATTCATGACGATGTACGGTCCCTCCCAATTGGGTTTGAATTATCCTCTTGGGTCAGAATGCTGGACCGGTCTAATTTCTCTAAGTACCAAATCTCCCTCTATTAAGCCTCGTGGATGAACCTTCTTGTTAAAGTTGTGGGTTATTCTCTGCTGGTAGGCTTGTGAGTGATATGCAGCTCGCAACCTCTTTTCATTTATAAGATTCAATTGCTCTACTTTGGCCTGTATCCATTCTTCCTCGAGTATTACTCCTTCTCTTATAACACGAAGGGTAGGGATTTCCACTTCTACCGGAAGGACTGCCTTCACTCCGTAAACTAATGAATATGGAGTTGCATTAATGGGTGTATGTATTGAAGTCCGGTAGGCCCATAATGCATAAGGTAATTTGTCACTCTAATCTCTGTATGTTTCTGTCATCTTTTTTAATATATTCCCTATGGTTCTATTTGCAGCTTCAACAACACCGTTTTTTCTTTAGTCTATAAGGTGACGAGTTCCTCTGCTAAATCTTGTATTTTTCGCACATTTGTCTGACCTCTTTTCTGATAAAGTTCGTCCCATTATCCGTAATTATTTCATTTGGTACACCATACCTGTAACGCCCCGTGCTCCAAAACGAGGGACATTACCATCAGTCTACAATGAGACCCAAATCCGGCAGAGTCTCCCCTGTAAACTGGACCTTTTGTCACCTAATAAACACAGTGCATACAAAATACACACAGCGGAAGCAAGATGAAACAAAGGGTATGCACTAAACATTAGCCACCCATTTTTTTTCTCAACTCAACTGAAATCCCAAATACATGGGACTAGGAGGGACCCGTCAAGACAACATTGTCTAAAGTTATCCCTTCCTCTAAGTCACCTGCAAATAACTATGACATTAAATCTTTCACTTCACATGGATATAATTGTGATATGATATATAGTTATGTTTGTTGTTTCCTGTCAAAATATATATAATGAGAGAAGATAGAGTAGAAGTCGCATTCATATAAAACAAAAGTAACATAAGGCTCACAACCCGAGCCATTGAACATAAGTCTTAAAGTTAAGGAAATAGAGATAGTAAATCATTCACTGTGACTGAAGAGAGGGAGACCCACAAACCCAAAACAAGGAATCCCTCGCCAAGTAAACCACGTCACAGAACCACTTGGGATCCTACCTTGATCCTGAAATGCCAACTGTAAAACCACAAGAATAATTGGGTGAGAAACTCAGTAGGTAGATGAACCATCCTAATATCATCACATGCAGCGATTAATCCGATAACATCTCAAAAGCATTTGTAAAAGCAATGCATACTATATAGTTGATTGAAACATCAAAGAAAATCCTGCATATACATATAAAAACAATGGTAGTGTATTTCTTATAGCATAGCTAAGGAACACGACTAGAGTAAACCCTAGTCAGATCAACACCAGTGTCCGGATACCCTCGCCAGACACTGGTAAGCCACGTGTCTGGATACCCTCAACAGACAATGCAACAAGGTAGCATCTGAATACCCTCAACGGATGTGTCTGGATACCCTCAACGGACAACATGTGCATAAGTAACATTAACACTAGTGTTCGGATACCCTCGACAGACACTGGTAAGCTACGTGCCCGAATACCCTTAATAGACAACGTGGCTCAAGTAACGTCCGGATACCCTCAACGGACATGTCCGGATACCCTCGACGGACAATGCGCGCATAAGTCGACGACTGTAGACTAAATAAGGGCCCCTATTAATCCAGAGAAAGAGCTCCTCACTCCCCTCTCGCGTCTAACACCCATCGGGCAAGCGTGTGAATCCCCAGCTAAACTAGCTACTTAACACCACCAACAAACATGGTTTACCAAGGAATGATCATGACTTCCTAAACTTCAATAGATGCACCCATCTCTCTGGCGTCCCATTCCACCAGAGAGGTAAGAACTCCTAGCGACATCTCAGATGACGTGTCACTTCCGGTCCATGACACTTCATCCTACAGGAAGTCTCTAACCTTTCATTGGCTTACCTCGATGATAGAGTATACTTAATATATATGTCTTGTTTCTTTTAAGTTAAAGTTCGAAAACCATTTTGAAATCCTTTTGAAAACTGATATTCTTTTGGATAAAAATTTCCTTTTTAAAATCCATCTTTTTGAAAACTCATACATCACGATAACAGGTGCGACTAGCCCTAAAGGTACGGCAATCCAAGTCAAAGTAACACAGGCACTAGTCCACCAAAAGCTTAAACAACTACCTTGGCATCAAGAAAAATCCATCATGCACGGAAACTTAATACGAAGTCCCAATATTACAAAAGCCTTCTCAAAAACACCATACATGATATTCCAGCATAAGCTTCCTCTCTTTGCATAAGACGTGTTTTACAAAATCAAAGGTCATTGTGAATCACCATTCATGCAAAATGTTCGTAAAACATGATAAGTTGTTAAGCATGCATCATTTGTCATAACAAGCATTTTCCAAGTAAAACACAATAACAAGTTCTAAAGTTTTCTTCATCACGATTATCCCTTGTTATCTAAAGTTACATGCCATACCTTGGATACAAAATACATACATATTAGTTCGAAACATGCATTTAAGAATGGTTGGGTGTTATTAAGATGAATTGACCACCTAACTCTAGCGATAAGGAAACTGATCCTCCTCACCCAGAGAGTCAGCAACACCCAGCTCACCAGCTGGAGAAGAAAAACAAAGGAGACGAAAATAAGGTTCTAGTACTTAGAACCAACAAGTCGAATAAATAGAAGAGGAACAATAAAATTAAAATTAAGAAACACCAATGACTTGAATATATCTTTAACCCTCACGAGTTAGTAAGATGCGAACTACTCCTACTTCAAGAGTCCCCAATCTTCCATTTTTATCAAAAGACAAGTCAAGACTATATATCACTTAAAGCATCGAATAAGTTAACTTCACAATAATCCTCCAATATACTAGTAATCCTCAAACAATCCAAAAGTAAGTAACCAGACAATCTTAGACTTAGACTTATCCTCAAGGTTTTCCGATACGATAGTTTCATCCACAATCACCTATATTCATGGTCTAACATAGCCAAGTTGATTTACAATTGAATCTCCAACACTCCTACATCTATAACCTCAAATTTTTTTTATATAACTCGAGTCCAATTCAATTCATTAACATCATACTAATTCTCAACGGCAAGAGCTATAAGCACCCATTGTAAGCATCTAATCTATCACCATTCTAATTCAAGTTCAACCAAGATACTTATACCATTTAACTAATTCGTTACTTAAAATTAACAGAGTCAGTCCAAAATGAGCAAAACTAGTCGATAAAACCCTTCATGAACTTCAGGTTCATCACTAACTAGTATGTTTGAATTTTGTTGTGTTTCCCATCATCCATCAATATCACACAAGATCCATTTCATATTTACCATTATCAACATTATCTTTTTCAAGTAAAAATGTGAAAACAGTAAACTAAAGCCATTTAGTCATCCTCAACCATCATCAACTATGTTTGCATGTGGTTATCCTTTATCTAAATAATTTCCATTTGCCAAAATATTCAGCCCATTCATCATTGAACAATAATTTCTATCAATATCCTCAATGCTAAACAAATGTAATCACATGAATTCATCAAATTAAAGTCTAAACTTTACATGCTTTAGAAATGGAGGAAGTAAGACCATGAAAAAAACCAAAAACTTCTATAAAATCTCCAAACCTAACAGCCCAAAATTTCATCTTCATCATAAATTTTCATTTTTCCTCAAAACTCCAATTAACATAACAAAAATCACAAGATCTAAAACATTAGGGTGCTGATTTCTCACCTTAACACAAAAAAATCAGCCCATCTCATCACCTCTTCCACCATTGAGCTTCCAATCATCAAGATCTACAACAACAAGGAATGTGGAGAAAAAACCTAAGTTATTTACAATTGAAATCAGCTGAAATAGGAGGTGAAATGGGTTAGAAAATCTTACCCAAGGAGCAACCCCTTTCTTCCTCTCTTCTTCTTCTCCTTTCTCCTCCTTCTTCCTTCTTCTTTTTCTTCTTCTTTCAGCTGGACGGCAGCTGCTGCTGCTCCCTCTGGCAGCAGCTGCTGCTTTCATTCTCTCGACGCCTCTCTCTCTCCCTCTTTCTCTCTCCCTCTTTCTCTCTCTCTTCAGCTCCCTGTCTCTCTCTCCCTCTCGATTCTCCTCTCTCTCTCAGCTCTCTATCTCTCTCTCCAGCTCCCTGTCTCTCTCTCCCTCTCGATTTTCCTCTCTCTCTCTCCCTCAACTCTCTCTATGCGTCTCTCTCTCCCTCTCTCAGCTTCTCACTCTCTCAGTCTTTCCTTCTCTTCTTCTTTCTTTCCTCGTTTTCTTTTTTTTTGTTTTCTTTTGATCAGCACTCAGCTGATTGGGGGCGAGGGAGGTGGCGGGTTTGGGCCACGGGCTGGGTCGCCGGTCGGGCCAGCCCGTGTCCCCCCCAAACCTAGCTATAAAATTTCCTCTCTCCTTTTTTTTGTTTGCTTTTAATTTTTATTATTATTATTAATATTATTATTTTTATTAACGGGGTTTCACAATCATCCCCCCTTAAAAGAAATTTCGTCCTCGAAATTTGGGGAAACTACTACATTTCAAAGTTCAATCTCGAATTTGTTCAGAGGCATTCGATGCTTCTGTCCTCTAAACTTTACAACTAGTCGTTCACGAAGTCTAAAAGTTCTCTTTTTTTTTGTTCTCAAAGCTACCAAATGTGGGCATGATGCATTGACAACCAATCTGTACCCAAGGACATGTCGACATCTAGGAGGTCAAATACTGTCAAGTCCACACTCATCTCCGCATCAGAAATTTGTATCACACAATCACGACATATCTTATATGGAAAAGGATGCCTACCTATAGGCGTGGCCAATGCTAATGTTTTTTTTCCCAGTGGGTGTAACCGGTACACGACTAATAGTTGAGTGAATGGGTCTAGAGTCAAACAAAACATATATCCATAAGCTATAGAATATGATCATACCTTCTGCTTCATCATCTTGTCCATGGGTACCCTCTCGAGAAACTGCAAACAAGCGGCCTTGATTGACCCTACCCTGCTGATGCTGCCGATTGCTTCGAGGACAATCTCTCCTTACGTGTCCTGCTTCTCCACAATTCCAACATTATACTCTATCATTGCCCCTTTGTTGTTGTGGTGGTTGCTTATTCTGATATTGATTACCTTACGGATTGGCAGGCTATTGTGGGGTACAATTCTGAGGTGACGTCTTTGGGGCTGCTGTTGACCTGAACCTTGAGAAGACTCTCCTTGATCCTTAAACCTTTTAGTCCCTCTATACCACTGTGGAAATTGAGTGGCTTCTCGTTTCTGTGTGGCCATCTCTTGCCTTCTCTGTAATACTTCACACCCCCTCTCTAGCATCTGGACTTTCCTGACAATCTCATTAAAACTGTAAAATTCTAAAGCTAGGAGTTTTTCATACAGCTGAGGATTTAGTCCATCCCTGAATTTTCTTATCTTGACTACCTCTTTATCAACGATCGTAGGGGCAAAGCGAGATAAGTTAGTGAACCTAGCCACATATTGATCCACGGTCATACTTCCCTGCCTAAGGCCCACGAACTCATAATACTTTCTTTCCTTCACTGCAGCGGAGAAGTACCTATCCAAAAATAAACTTTGAAACTCGTCCCAAGTAATTGGACCCATTCCTTCCGAAGTGCTCTTCCACCAGTCCCATGCATCGTCCACTAGCATATAAGTAGCCATCCTAACTTTCAGCTCATCAGTGCATCTAATTAAGTCAAATATCTTCTCAATATCCTTAAGCCACTTTTCAGCTTTTGCTGGATCCGGGGTTCCATCATAAGAAGTGGGTCCCCAACTCTTGAAGTCCTTCAGAATTGCATTATCGTCATGTGGCCCAAGGTTCCCAACCATATGTGGATTAGGCTGGGGAGGTGGTGGGGGTACCATCCCTTGTGGAGCTTCTTGGTTTGCTCTAACCTCTTATCTCAATTGGGCTACTTCAGTAACTAACAAGTTGACCGTTTGGAGAAGGCCGACTAGTCCAGGTTCGGCGGGTTGCGGTTGTGGTGGTGGCAGGGGATTAGGTGCATGAGGCGGTGGTGGAGGTGGCGGTTGTCGTCTAGGCCGCCCCCTCGGCATCATTCACTGCCAAGAGTCATAGAAGTAACAAATTTAGCTTCATACTCCTCCAAAACTTGTAAAACTATTAAATAACATAAACAGATTGAAAGCATTTAAGTCAACAAAAATATCAAAGTACAGCAATAAGGTTTTTATATTTTGGTGACTTTTAGTTCCTTAAAGCTTTTAGCTTTTAAAATATTTTTCTACTCTTGGTGGCTTTTATCTTGTTATTTGATCTACTCAAAGCTAATAATGCTCTGATACCATCTGTAATGCCCCGTCCTCCAAAACGAGGGACATTACCATCAGTCTACAATGAGACTCAAATCCGGCAGAGTCTCCCCTGTAAACTGGACCTTTTGTCACCTAATAAACACAATGCATACAAAATATACACACCAGAAGCAAGATGAAACAAAGGGTATGCACTAAACATTAGCCACCCATTTCTTTTTCTCAACTCAACTAAAATCCCAAATACATGGGACTAGGAGGGACCTATCAAGACAACATTGTCTAAAGTTATCCCTTCCTCTAAGTCACCTGCAAATAACTATGACATTAAATCTTTCACTTGACATGGATATAATTATGATATGATATATAGTTATGTTTGTTGTTTCCTGTCAAAATATATATAGTGAGAGAAGATAGAGTAGAAGTCGCATTCATATAAAACAAAAAGTAACATAAGGCTCACAACCCGAGCCATAGAACATAAGTCTTAAAGTTAAGGAAATAGAGATAGTAAATCATTTACTGTGACTGAAGAGAGGGAGACCCACAAACCCAAAACAAGGAATCCCTCGCCAAGTAAACTATGTCACAGAACCACTTGGGATCCTACCTTGATCCTGAAATGCCAACTGTAAAACCACAAGAATAATTGGGTGAGAAACTCAGTAGGTAGATGAACCATCCTAATATCATCACATGCAGCGATTAATCCGATAACATCTCAAAAGCATTTGTAAAAGCAATGCATACTATATAGTTGATTGAAACATCAAAGAAAATCCTGCATATACATATAAAAACAATGGTAGTGTATTTCTTCTAGCATAGCTAAGGAACACGACTAGAGTAAACCCTAGTCAGATCAACACCAGTGTCCGGATACCCTCGACAGACACTGGTAAGCCACGTGTCTGGATACCCTCAACAGACAACGCAATAAGGTAGCATCCGGATACCCTCAACGGACGTGTACGGATACTCTCAACGGACAACATGCGCATAAGTAACATCAACACTAGTGTCTGGATACCCTCGACAGACATTGGTAAGCTACGTGCCCAGATACCCTTAACAGACAACGTAGCTCAAGTAACGTCCGGATACCCTCAACGGACATGTCTGAATACCCTCGACGGACAAAGCGCGCATAAGTCGATGACTGCAGACTAAATAAGGGCCCCTATTAATCCAGAGAAAGAGCTCATCACTCCCCTCTCGCGTCTAACACCTATCAGGCAAGCGTGTGAATCCTCAGCTAAACTAGCTACTTAACACCACCAACTAACATGGTTTACCAAGAAATGATCATGACTTCCCAACCTTCAATAGATGCACCCATCTCTCTGGCGTCCTATTCTACCAGAGAGGTAAGAACTCCTTGCGACGTCTCAGATGACGTGTTACTTCCGGTCCATGACACTTCATCCTACAGGAAGTCTCTAACCTTTCATTGGCTTACCTCGATGATAGAGTATACTTAATATAAATGTCTTGTTTCTTTTAAGTTAAAGTTCGAAAACCATTTTGAAATCCTTTTGAAAACTGATATTCTTTTGGATAAAAATTTCCTTTTTAAAATCCATCTTTTTGAAAACTCATACATCACGATAGCAGGTGCGACTAGCCCTAAAGGTACGACAATCCAAGTCAAAGTAACACAGGCACTAGTCCACAAAAGCTTAAACAACTACCTTGGCATCAAGAAAAATCCATCATGCACGAAAACTTAAAACGAAGTCCCAATATTACAAAAGCCTTCTCAAAAACACCATACATGATATTCCAGCATAAGCTTCCTCTCTTTGCATAAGATGTGTTTTACAAAATCAAAGGTCATTGTGAATCACCATTCATGCGAAATGTTCGTAAAACATGATAAGTTGTTAAGCATGCATCATTTGTCATAACAAGCATTTTCTAAGTAAAACACAATAACAAGTTCTAAAGTTTTCTTCATCACGATTATCCCTTGTTATCTAAAGTCACATGCCATGCCTTGGATACAAAATACATACATATTAGTTCGAAACATGCATTTAAGAATGGTTGGGTGTTATTAAGATGAATTGACCACCTACCTCTAGCGATAAGGAAACTGATCCTCCTCACCCAGAGAGTCAGCAACACCCAGCTCACCAGCTGGAGAAGAAAAACAAAGGAGACGAAAATAAGGTTCTAGTACTTAGAACCAACAAGTCGAATAAATAGAAGAGGAACAATAAAATTAAAATTAAGAAACACCAATGACTTGAATACATCT
>MVGT01002733.1:54200-65918 GCA_002174775.1 Macleaya cordata
TTTGAGGTCCATATATCTCATATAATTCTCAAATAATAAATCTAATTGCAGTTAAGTCCACTAAATAACTGCAACTGAATACTCTCAAGTAAATGAATATTATTCAGAAGCCCTTCATTCACTTATACCCACAAATAGTCCCTCCACTTAACTGATATTCGTAATATACACCAAGGTAACCTTAACTATTAATGTCAGCACCTTTCGAGTAATTACATCTTAGTCCTTGCCTGCCATATCATACCATTATAATTATTCTAATAATCCAACAAATATTTTATGGGATCACTGCGCAGTCTAAAACATTCCAGGAAAGGGGGATGGCTCAGGGCGGTTGGTTTTTGCAAAAGCTTTGAATGAAGTCATTGAAAGTGGAAGGCCGAACATTAAAACTCTATCTATGGAGGTGGACAATAAAGTTGATCAAAGTTTGAGGGAGAAGGCAGAGGAAGAAAAAATGAAGCCAATGAGGGACTCCAATAATGAAACAGAGGAATTTTGAAAGAAGGCGGTAGTGGTGGAAATAAGCATGATGCCCATTCCTTGGCGTGAAGTACGTGATTAGATATCAGAGCATTTTTCATTACGCGGAAAATTTGATACGTATCCTTTTATGCCAAGGAAAGCTATCTTTTTTGCCAACTCGCAACAGGAAAGAGATAGTATGTGTTGTTTGGGAGTTTGGACGATGGTGAAGGTCAGACTTTCTCCATGGTGGTTCGGCGCTAATGCAGTAGCAGCGCCACCAAAAGCGGATTCGGATTTCTGGATCGAGATCAAAGGGGTTCCGTTTCATCTTTGGAACTAGAAATGCTTTGAAACACTTGGGAGGTTGTTTTGGTGGGTTGAAAGAAATTAGTATTCTCACCAAAAAGAAGATTGACTTGTCTGCTATTCGTATTAAAGTAGCTGGCCCTCTTCCGATAAAACTATTCTCATATATTTTGACGTTGGCCCGTTTGGTTCGCGATTGGAAAACTTGTTTTCAAAAACTAATTTACACCTAAACTAATATGCATTTTGTACTACATCCAAAACTGTTTTAGGATTTTCAATAAAATCATGCATGATTTTACAAAACAAAAAAATGTTGTTTTCTTTATTTTTAATGAAATCATTTAGGATTTTATACTGAAGTCAAAAGAATAGTTTTAGATGTGATACAAAATGTAGTTAATTTTAGGTGTAAATTAGTCTTTGAAAACAAGTTTTTCAATCGTGAACCAAACGGGTAGTTATCCGGTGAAAGTGGATGACTAGAAAGATGGTTACGTTCTCTATGAAACAGAGTTCCACAAATTCAGGCGAAAAGTCAGAAGTAGTAAATGTCGAAGAGGGTGGCAAAATTCTATTGGATGAAATCGTGAATCAAAATCGGCAGATCTCTGATTTGGGGGTAGAGGAGATTGAAAAAGATCACGATGAGGATAACGTCATAAATACAAGATTGGAAAAGGAAGTTGATGAAAACACTCAACCCTCTAAGGAGTCTCTATCTGTGGGGGGGAGTGGATGTGATCTGGATCCAACTCAGTGAGAAAATAATGTTGCAGTGGGTGTAGAAGAAGCCCAGTTGGAGAAGGCCCATCAACAGGATGCAACCTCTCTAGACAATACCCAAAACCTAAACCAAAAAGTGGCCCAACCCAATAGTATCATCCTTGGGTTACCTTCTAAACAGGAAGTAATAACTAAGGAACAATCTAGTGAAAATGATCTGTTTACACAAAGATTGGGGGAAAAGAGAGGTAATACAGAAGGGGAGAGAATTTCAACCGGTAAAGCTACAGAGATGACAAGCAGAAAGGAAAAATTGAATCAGTGGGTGATGCTCTCAGACGATAAAATCGAAGCAGAAGAGGTACTTGAGCTACAAGGATTACAAGGAAAGGATCAGGGGAAGGAGCTAGTGATTAAGGGGAAAACGATCACTATTTTAGTTGGGAACAGAAAGGAAACATTGATTGAGATTCACAAGCAGTAATTGAGGAATTCAAATCGGCAAGTCCAACATTAGGTATCATGATTGATGAAGATAGAGAGATGATGATTCACCTCATGGCTGAAGCAGTTAAAATGAATCCATCAACGTTCATAGCAGAGATAGTTAGGATGGATCACCAGTGAGATGTTGGGGGTTGTTTAGTAAGGGAGGACTAAAGAAGTTATGTCAATAAATTTAATTTCTTGGAATGTGTAAGAGAGAGAGAGGAGATTAAAAATTTAGAATTTTTTAAGACAGTGGAAACCTGATGTTTTAATTTTGTTAGAAACAAAAGTAAAGTATTGGTCTGATGTGATGGTCAATTAGGTGTGGGGGGAGGTGATTTTGGGTGGTCTTGTATTCCAGCAAGGGGAGCTTTAGGGGGAATTATTATGATGTGGAGCAAAAATTTTGTTGAGGTGGAGGATTGTGAGGATTGTAAAGTTGGAACCTTCTCCATTTCTTGGTGTTGTCGTTCTAAGAAGGATGATTTTAGATGGATACTCTCAGGGATTTATGGACCGAATGATTATACTAGTAGCGCTGATATGTGGCTAGATTTGGATGGTGTCAGAGCTGTATGGCAGGAGCCATGGGTGTTGGGGGCGATTTTAATATCACCGGATTTATACATGAAAGTTCAAGCAGTACCACTCTTACTAGAGTTATGCAATGTTTTCAGATTTTATTGATTTTCACGATTTGATGGACCCACCTCTTTCAGGTGTTGAATTCACCTAGTGTAACAATCAAAGGTACCCAATTCATAGTAGAATAGATCATTTTTTATTTTCTTATGATTGGGAAGAACATTTTCTTAGTGTGTGTTAAGCAGTGTTGCCAAAACATTTTTCGGACCATCATCCTATCAAGTTGTATATTGATAAGATTGATTGGGGTCCAGTACCTTTTAGATTTGAATTATTGTGGTTTTCTGACCCAAACTTTATTACCCTAATGGAGAATTGGTGGAAGCCATGTAATGTAACAGGAAATGCAAGTTTTGTAATGGCTATGAAACTCATTTGTCTAAAGGATAATCTTAAAGTGTGGAACAAGAATACTTTTGGGAGAGTTAATGTGAAGAAAGAAAATTTTTTGAAGGAGGTTCATGTGCTAGATCGTGAAGAACATAAAAATTTCCTTACCGATGATCAATAGCTAGATCGAATGGTTCTTAGGGAGGAAGTTGAGAAATTGGATAAGCTTTTAGAGACTTCGATGAGACAGAAAACAGGGGCTGAAGGATAATGATAGAAATACCAAATTTTTTCATCAAATCGCAAATGGTTGAAGGAGGGCTAATCATATATCTCAGTTGTAGGTAGACGGAGAACTCACATATGATAAAGATAGAATTATTGGTGAAGCAATGGACTTCTTCAAGAATATTTTCACTGATAGTAATCTGGTTAGACCAAAGTTGGATGGCTTAAATTTCCCTTCTATTTCAAGTGATCAAAAAATCTGGTTGGAGAAAGTAATCACTGAGGAGGAAGTGGTAGAGGCTATGGAAAATTTGGGCCAGAAAAAAGCACCAGGACCTAATGATTTTACGATGATAGTCTTTCGAAGATGTTGGTTCTTTTTAAAAGATGACTTCATGCATGTGGTGAAGGAGTTACAGGATAGATGGTATTTAGATTAAAGGCTGAGTGAGACCTACATTGCTTTAATTCCTAAAAAAGAGGAGGTAAAAGAGATGAAGGACTTCAGGCCTATCAATTTATTAGGATGTACTTATAAAATTATAGTGAAGGTGTTAGCGGAGAGATTGAAGAGGGTCTTGCCAAGGCTAGTTTCTCATCATCAATCAGCATTTCTCAAAAGAAGACAAATACTTGATGGGATTTTGATAGCGAACGAATGCATTGATACTAAACTTCGTGGAACTTTTCCAGGATTGTTGTGCAAGATTGATTTTGAGAAAGCATATGATAATGTTGATAGGAAATTTCTTGACTATGTTCTCCAAAGAATGGGTTTTGGGCCAGCATGAAGAGCTTAGATTAGAGCATATGTTTCTCATGTATATATTGCGGTGATGGTAAATGGTTCACCTCAAAGCCGATTCAAAAGCTCTTGTGGGATTCGACAAGGTGATCCGCTTTCTCCCATTCTTTTCTTGCTAGTAACTAAAGTGCTGAGTTTATTTTTTGATAGAGGACATGCTAATGGGTGGATCAGTGGGTGTAAAGTAGCTGATGAAGGTTCAGTGATTAATCATCTGCAGTTTGCAGATGATACGATTGTCTTTATCAATCCAGCAGTAGAAGAGATGAGGAAACTGAGGTTTATTTTGCTGCGTTTTCAAATAGTATCGGATCTGCATATTAACTACTCCAAAACCAGTATTTTTGGAGTTGGTAATGTACCCAATATGCATGAATTGGCTGCTATTCTTGATTGCTCGGTAAAGATGCTTCCAACCATTCACTTGGGTCTTCCTTTAGGAGATATATATATATATAAGGGAGTTCTGAAATGGGATACAATCCTAGAAAGCTGTAGAAAAAGGTTGGCGAAATGGAAAAATATTTATCTTTCTAAGGGAGGTAAAGTCACTCTCATTCAGAGTGTTTGGGCAAGTCTTATGATTTATTAAATGTCCTTGTTTTTAGCTCCTGCCTCAGTTTTGTTAAAACTTGAGAAACTAGCAAGGGATTTCTTATGGAATGACAACAAAGATAAATCTAAGTATCATCTAGTAAATTGGGAAGAGGTGTGTAGGCCTAAGAATAAAGGAGGATTAGGGATTCGTAATTTAAAAGTAATGAATGTGGCACTATTGATGAAATGGTTATAGAGATTTGGCGAGGAGAAGGAAGCATTGTGGCAACAAGTTATTTTACAAAAGTATGGAGATTCAGGTTTTGAATGGGATCCAAAAATTCCTTAGAGTACATACGGATCGGCCTTATGGAGAAACATTTGTAATGTTTGGGAGGATTTTAAGAAGGGCCTAAAATTTGTAGTCGCAGATGGCGCCAAAGTGAGGTTTTGGGAGGATGCGTGGGTGACAGATGAACCTCTCAATGAGGTTTTCTCAGATTATATAGGGCAACCAACACCAAAAATGCTCTCATTACAGACGTCATGCAAGGAAGACCTGAGGATAGGGTGTGGAATCTACAAATTTCTCGTAGGTTATGAGATGTGGAGATTTTAGAAGTAAGCCCACTTACAAACATGCTGAATGTATATAAATACTCTAATGAAGAAGAGGATAAAAGAAGATAATTCTCTGTCAAAAGTGCCTATTCAAAGTTACACCCGGCTGCTAGAGTTCCAACAATTACTAATATTGTGTTGAAAAAATTATGACCTCCAAGGGTTTCCTTTTTCATGTGGGTGGCCACAAAAGGCAAAGCTTTAACTCAGGACAACCTTCAAAGGAGAGGCTGGAACAAGGCCAGCAGGTGCTTCTTTTGCAAAAAACAAGTTGAAACAAGTAATCATCTCTTCATACACTGTAACTTTGCAATTAAGCTATGGAATGAATTTATTGCAGATTGCGGGGTGGTATAGTGTATGACTTCTAACTTGGAAACTCTTTTTCTTCGTTGGAAATTTAGACCAAAAAATGAGCATGGTAAATTAATCATGGCAGTTGTTCCAGCTGTGATTGTGTGGTGTTTATGGAAGGAGAGAAATGCACGTGTTTTTTAAAATAGGGAGGAAGAGTTTGATAAGTTGTTTTGTACAATTAAGGTAATAGCATACAGGTGGGTTTCGCAGGAGGATGCCTTTAAAGGAAGCAATTTAGATGTAGTTATAGGCAGATAGCAGCAGTTCATTTTCGAACCACCATGACAATAGACTCTTCTGTGGTGTTTGTATTTTTTCTGGCTTTTGTGTTTTATTTTTGGTGATTGTGGGTTTCGGTTAGAACTCCTGGGCAATGGTTGTAAGCTGGAGTTTTGTACATATTGTAAATTCTTTCCCCTTCAATGTAATTCTTTATTTTACCGATCAAAAAATAAATGAAATTAATATTTGAAGGAACTTTCCTAGATTCACCCTTAGATAACTCATCAAAGAAAGATTTAACAGTGAATATACCTTTTAAGGAAGGTCGCCATCTTCTAACACAAAGTTGGGATTTGGCAGCCAACTTTTTACCGACGGCCAGGAAAATGGCCATTAAAGATACCTTTTACTGACGGTATAACACAACCACCACTAATTGTAACTTTTTACCGACGGTTTAGTGCGGCCTAAAATATGTCGTCGCTAAATATCACCTTTTATTGGCAGCCTAAAAAAAGTCACCACTAAATGTCACTTTTTACCGGCGGCCAAGTGATTCTCGTCACTGTAAAAGTAAATTTTTTGTGGGAATATTTCGTGGTTCACATATAGCGGCCATTTTGTCATACCGCCACTAAATGTCTTTTTACCAGTGGTTCAGTTAGCCGCCGCTACATCTGGACAGCTTTTACCAGCGGAATGTTGACCCCCGCATATTACCGGCGGTTTCTCTGGCCCCCGCTAAATGTTTTATGCTTTTACCAGCCATTCTAACTGACCTCCGCTAATACTACAGAATCTACAACCACTACTTAGAATTTTCACCTATGACTACAAAAATGACGTCGATAAATTTGAATTGTTATTGGCAGCCACATTATTCTCGTCGACGTAGAAGTAAATTTTTTTGTGGGAATATATCATGGTTCATATATAGCAGCATTTTGCCTTACCACCACTAAATGTATTTTACCGGCAGTTTGTTTGGGCCTCGCTAAATGTTGACATTACCAGCGGATTTTTGAACATAATACTACAAAATCTACAACCATGCACTTGTACTGTGCCAAGTGCCATGTCCTGTGCCTACCAGTGACGTGCCTACCAGTGCCGTGCCTAGTGAAATGTTAAGACTTGCAGAATTAAATGATGTTACTGATGTGCATGTATTTACAAATAAATTTGGTAATTTTTTTTTCACAAAAATTTAACATTACCGGCGGCCAAAGAAATGTTGTCGATATATAGGGGTTTTAGTGGGGGCATGATCACTGTCGGTAATAATGTTTTTAGTGGCGCCAGAAGAGTGGTCAGTAAATATACTGTTAGTGGCGGCCATTTCCCCCCGGTATTGTAATTAGTCGACTAGCATTTTGGTCGTTTTTAATTGCGATCGACCAAAATATCACCACTTTAGTGGCGGCCAAAGTCCCTCGGTAAAAGTCACAGAATTTACCGGCGGCCGCGTTTTCGTCGTTAACTGNTCTTCTAGTATCTTCTTTTCGTGAATAAAAGTTCACATTTATATAGGGTTGGTCTTAGAGTTCCTATATTAATTGTAGGCGTTGCTTTCTGAGGAATTGTACCTCATTGGGTGAAAACTGGGAAGGAATTAGGCTTTCGGTGAGCAGCCTAGTAGCATTCTGAGGTAAGTGGTCAATTCATCTTAATAGCACCCAACCATTTTAAATGCATGTTTCAAACTAATATGTATGTACTTTCTTTGTATACACGGCATGGCATGTGATTTATGAATAACAACGAACTTATGATATGAAGAAAGCATTGAGAGACTGATTTTAATTTGGAAATTGGAAAAAAATGCATGCTTGATAATATATCATGTTTTATGGAATATTTCTCATGGATTGTGAACTATTGTGACTTCAAATCTTACTATCACGATTTATGTGGATGAAATGATGGTTATATTTAGAAAACTATGTTTGATATGTTGAAATTATAGAAGAGACGAGAGTCTGTTTTATCAAGTATTTTCTCGATGTGAAACCCAGCTTTGGAAAATGTGACAAAAAAGAATTTATGTCCGTGATCGCCTAAAGACGGTAGTGGCATCTCACTATTGGGCTTGATAGGGTTCACGAAGATATGGAGAACCGTGTATGCCTTAGGTGGACTGGTGCCTGTGTTACTTCCACTCGGATTCTCGCCCGAGTGATCTGTGAGTTGGCATGTCATGGTTCCACGGACCAGGCCCGGCGATCTATGCGTTGGCATGTCATGGTTCCACGGACTTAGTGTGAGAGTTAGCTTTACAAGGTTCCCTCATCCTTACGTGGGTGTGTTGTCTTGCTATAGTTCCGCGACCTACGTAGGTGAGCGTATTGGCTTGCCAGGGATCCTCACCCTTACGAGCGTGGGTGAGTTGGCTTGCCATGATTCCTCATCCTTAGGACCAATTACACTTGTTGTATGTGGATTTCAAAAGGGGATTTCTATAAAAAGGGCATTGGTTTCAAAAGAGTTCTTCAAAATAGTTTTCAAACTTTAACTTAAAAGACACACAACCTATGCATATATATACTACTATATATTATCACTACGGTAAGCTTGTGAAAGGTTGGAGACTTTCTACAAGGATGGTGGATCATGCTTATCCGGATGTGGTACACCATCTGAGGCCTTTCTAGGAGTTCTTATCTTTCGGGCATTATGGGACATCAGGGAAACAGGTGCATCTAGAGAAGTCTGGGAAGTCACGATTATTTCCTGGTAAACCATGTTTGTTGGTGGTTTTGAGTAACTAGTTTAGCTGAGGTTCGCATGCCTACCTGATGGGTGTTAGACGCGAGGGAAGGTTGTCGGGGAACCTTCTCTGGATTAGTTGGGGGCCCTTGTCTAGTCTACAGTCGTCAAATTGTGCGCACTTGGTATCTGATCTTGAAGTAATTCTGACTGGGGTAACCCGGTCATGTTCCTTGGCTATGCTAGCAGAAGTACACTACTATTGTTTGTATATGTATATGCAGGATTTTCTTTGATGTTTCAATCAACTATATATTATGCATTGCTTTATAAATGTTTCTGAATTGTTTATCGGATTAATCGATGCATTTGATGGTATTAGGATGGTTGATCTACCTACTGAGTTTCTCACCCAAATTATTTCTGTGGTTTTTACAGTTGATGTTTGAGGATCGAGTTAGGATCCTTAGTGGTGCTGTGACGACGTTTACTTGGCGAGGGATTCCTTGTTTTGGGTTTGATGTGGGTCTCCCTATCTTCAGTCATAGTGGATGACTTACTACCTATATTTCTTATACTTTGAGACTTATGTTTTATGGCTCGGTTGTGAGCTTTATGTTACTTTTGTTTATATAAATGCGACTTTTACTTTATCTTTTTCTCGCTATATATATTTTGACAGGAAACAACAAATATAATTATATATTATATCACAAATATATCCATGTTAAGTGAAAGATTGAATGTCATGGTTATACTGCAGGTGACTTAGAGGATGGTATAATTTGAGACAGTGTTCTCTGGACAGGTCTCTCTAAATCCCATGTTGCTGGGATTTCAGTTAAGAAAAAAATGGGTGGCAATTTTGTGCATACTTTTAGCCTCTTTTGCTTCCGCTGTGTATATTATTGTATGCACTGTATTTATCAGGTGACAAAAGGTCCAGTTTACAGGGGAGACTCTACCGGATTTGAGTCTCATTGTAGACTGATGGTAATGTCCCGTGTTTTGGGTTACGGGGCGTTACACTGCCTTTCAAATTTCTCTTTAAATTTATTTATTTATTAGTTTATTGTGGCTCAAATTTGCATCCGTTAGATTCAAGTTGAGTTACGGGATGAAATTTTTTCCCCTCAGGTGGATTGATGAGTCGTCCCATGCCTCATTCAGATTTTTAGAATTCGGTTCTTTTGTTTTTTAATCCATGTTTATGTTGTTTTTTTTTTTGTTTCATATTTAACTTTTACAGACTAATTCCTGTTTTGAATTTTGTATTTACATTGTAGGGTGGTTACTTTTTTTGAAATTAGTAGATTAGATAAAATAATGCGACTTCCTATTGGTGGTTTAAGCTTGTCATGATCTATGGTTTAGTATCCTGGGGTCAAGTATTCCCACTAATATGTAATATATCATGAGAGCATCTAACATTCTCACAGCTAACCTAAAATTTTGGCCATGTGAAACTTCGATGCGAGTGATGGGAACCCTAGAAGCAAAAACAGTTAGTTTCGCAGATTAGTTATTTTATAACGTATATTCTTAAACACTAATTTTTGTTACTATCCTTTACAAAAATTTATTTACTGCTTTGGTGCTGATGGTGACGTGTTTTAGGACTATGTTTGAAGGTTAAAGGTATCCAGTTGGGTTGTTGCCAAAGTTGTCTTTAATAAAAGTATATACATAAGCTGATATAAGCAAACTTCGTTGTAGTTCTACTCGTATGTGTTTATACACTGCATTTAGAACCCAAGTCCAGATGAAGAATGTTTCAGTGGGGACAACTGTTACAGATTCTTTGTATGTCTGACCATGAATCCTAATCATTTATTTTGCCATAATTGAATGGTACAACAAGATTTAATCGACCAAGTAGATTTAGGTACGTTCTCGAATATTTTCTGGTTATAAAAAAAATACAATTCATTTTGATGTTATTTTTTTTGCTACATTTACTTCTTATTCCTCAAGTTTATCTGCTGTTAAGCATCTTATCATTTGCAGATTCTAGGAACTGATTTCTTTGTTACATACTTTTTATTTAATTTTTGTTAACTACAAGTAACCATTGAGGACCATCCTCATTTGCCAGGGAAGGATGCATCTGTACATCCGTGCCGTCATGGGGCTGTGATGAAAAAGATTATTGATGTTCTAATGTCACGTGGAGTTGAGCCAGAAGTTGATAAGTAATATTCATTCACTTTTAAACTGAATTCACTTTAGCGTTCTCCATAATGTATCTTCAAACAATAGGCCATATATCCCCACTGCCCCATATTGTCTTTCTCTCTATCTAACCATGTATTGTAATTTAAAATCTGTCTAACGACTCTAACTTTTGTAGGTACCTCTTCTTGTTCTTGAAGTTTATGGCCTCTGTGATTCCAACTATTGAATATGACTACACCATGGACTTTGATCTGGGTTGCTCCAGCAACTGATTCGAGGTAAATCAAACAAAAACTAAGTTAGGACCTACTCAGTTTCAATAATTGGTCCGTCTGAATGTTTAAATTATAGAAACACCAATTTTTTTCTATTTCTTAAAACAACCCTCAGAAGTTATTTTTTTACAAATCAACCCTCCCATATTTTTTTTTCTTTTATTCAACCCAATCCCCTCCTTTTATCTCTTCGAACTTTTTACACAATTTTTCTAAGGGGGAACGGCCAAAAGGCCCAAAATGATTTTTTTTCAGTCTGTTCAGTCCACCAAATTTTATATGAGTCTATTTAGTCCAAAAATAAAATTTAGACAAATCTGCCATTTCACCACATACTACCCCACTTTACTCTTCTCTCTCTCTCTCTCTCTCTCTCTTCAAAGAGGACTAACGTTATCTTTTTTATTTTTAAACTTTAAAATGTTATATCTCTTCAACTAAAATTCTGATTTTGACAAAATTTATATATTTGGAAAGCACTTTTTGAGATCTTTGAAACTAGACCAGTCAAAAATAGTTTTCAAAAAAAAAAAAAATCATGAAATTTATGCAAAAACGTTTTTGCATGAACTGATGCAAACATGCAAAAATGTTTTTGCATCAGTTCATGCAAACACGTCTTTTCAACTAAAATTTAGATTTTGACAAAATCATGAAATTTATGCAAAAACGTTTTTGCATGCATTAGTTCTCATGCAAAAACATTTTTGCATCAGTTTATGCAAACACGTCTTTTCAACTAAAATTCAGATTTTGACAAAATCATGAAATTTATTGCATCAGTTCTCATGCAAAAACGTCTTTCAAATATATGAATTTTGTCAAAAT